>APFE031302419.1:87538-142066 GCA_000404065.3 Pinus taeda
AAAATTACTATTAGTAATTTATAAAAATTAATAAAATTAATAGTTGATTTTTATTTTAACCAAGCTAAATTTTTTAACATAAATTAAATTAGAAGATCCATTTTTACTCTTGATCCAGCCCTGAGAGGGATCAAATATTTTTTCACTCTATGCTAGTTTAATTCCCCCATTTAAATAGGCTACATTCTAGGTGAATACCATGCGTCACAATACCATGTGCCATTTTTATTTTTATTAATACTAATATTAGGGTTAATAATGTTTTTTTTGCATGTATTAATATAAAAAAATTAAAAAAATGTTTTATTTGTTTACCATACCTCTCGTTTATTTATATTTTTATTAATTTACCATACCATTCATAAATACAAGGTGACTTATGGAGTAAATATAAAAAAATGTTTATTTGTTTACCATACCTCTTGCTTATTTATATTTTTATTAATTTACCATACCTCTTTTACAAATATGGTATTTGGCCCATAGGATTCACTTAAATAAAACCTCTTTCTTGAGCCTTTATAAATAGAACGAGGGTTATGGACTAAATATAAAAAGAGGTTTTATTTATTTACCATGCATCTAGTTTATTTATATTTTTATTTATTTACCATTCCTTTTCAGTAAGTATAAAAAGACGTTTTATTTATTTACCATACCTCCACTTTACTTATATTTTTATTTGTTTACACCCTTGCATGTATATAAGGTGACTTATGGAGTAAATATAAAAAATTCTTTATTTATTTACCATACCTCTCATTTATTTATATTTTTATTAAGTTACCATACCTCTTTTATAAATATGGTATTGGGGCCTTTGGCCCATAGGATTCACTTAAATAAAACCTATTCTTGAAAATGGGCGAATGGAAGGTTGTAACTCCTAATTTCAAGGGCTAAATTTACCTTTTTACCCTCTCCCTTAAAATAAGGTGGGCTATTTGAGGTGATTTGTAAAAATGTACTATGATACAAAATATTCGCCCACTAAAAATTTAAAACCCCTTAATTTCGCCAAAGGGCGAACATTCGCCCCTAAAATCACCCCTATATTGCATCTTTGAAGAAGCAGCTCAAGATGCCGACTACACATGATCCACTGACCAAGGAGATAGAGGAGACAGAAAGCCAAAAGGCTTATATGATGAAATTAATAGTGGATCAGTCTCTCCAGATCAAACAAATCGAAGTAGAGATGGAAAAAATGGTACAAGGGAAAGAAAAGGAAGCACAGATGGCCAACACAAAAATGGAGGCCCTTCCTCTAATAGCCCCTCCCATAACCTCACCAACAAGTAGAGCCACAGGAGCAGGAAGAGGTATAGAACAGCTATCCAAATCATTGGAAGGCATGAATCTACAATCTGAGGAGATAAAAGGACTGGAAACCCAAGTCAGTGCGCTACAAGATAAAATCAAAAGAGCTAAAAGTAATCACTTGGTAGAAATGCAAAGGGCAAAGGCATTAATTGAAGTACTACAAAAATCAGAGAAAGAATCATCTAATGGAAACACTCTAGGGAGAGTTAAGGATATTATTTGGCACAATATAATCAATGGTATGAATGAAATTTGGCCTAGCATCCAAATTATCTTTGAGCAAAAATAATTGGAGAAGGCTGGAGAAGCCATTTTAGCTACCAATGTAGAATTGGGATATATGCCAACAAAAAATAACAAGATAATCAAATATTTGAATGCAAGGAACAAGTATGAGATAGAAGAGTTGGGAGTGGCAAATAGAATAGAGACTATACTATAAGTCAAGAAGGTGCTGACAAAGAAGAGCTTAAATGTGTAGCTAGAAGAAAAATGTCAAGATCTGGAACTGAAATTGAACAAGTTCTTTACAAAAATGTAGCCTTTACATCAGAAAGGTCTCACATACCTAAAAATAGGACCACCTGTCCCAGTTTTCTCAGTGTGGCCACTTCGTGGTTACATTAGTCATTTTTCCTTTCATTGTAATAAATAATAGATTTCCAAGTGTAGAAGGAAAATCGTTGTAGGTTTTTTGTTCAAATACTCCATGTATTGGGAGTATTAGGGGTTGGACCCAAGTCATAGAAACTATCTTTTCTGTTTGGAGCATTGTAATTTCCAAGCTGGAGCATCAATAAAAAGGGTTTTTTGCAAGATACTTGACCTGTTTTGACCTTGTGATGTCTTTCTTTCTATGTTGAATGTATCTTTGTTTATCTATTCATGCATCTTTGATTACTATTGTAAAGCAGAAATTATAGCTTAAGATATGTTGTTGGAGCACCTTAATACTATCTATGTTTACAATCTTTATGTTTTCCTCTGAAGTATGATTAAAAAATTCTTAAATTCTTTTTAATCCTAACCTATATCATTTTCTTGTCATTCCATTTCTCACTTTGCTCCCAAGTTCTAGTAAATAAAATTAGCTTACCTTGTAAATTCTTTAGAAAATTGATGTTACCACCTAGCCTGTGACTCCATAGCCCAATGGAAAATATTCAAGAATGATCTTCCCCAACCAAATGAAAAAACAAAAAATCAATCAAGCAATCTCTTTATTTTTAATATGTAGCCAATACATTAAACACTGAAATCAAAGTTAAATCATAAATATATAGAGAGAGCCCTCTCTGAGTCTAGGAAGGCTAGGTCCTAGATTCATAAGTTGTTTGATGTATGTTTTGTGACTTTTGTCTTGCCAATATTCAAAATCACAGAATGATAACATAGTGGCGACCATACTGGGGATCTATTGAAAATGTATCCTTTAATTCGAATTTAGAGTACCTAGTTAAATTACTTTGTATGATATTATAACTCCTAAGATTGGTTTATCTTTTGTATATTCAATTTGTCTGTGTGTTAGATCTGAACACTGGCTCCTAAAAGAATCTCTACTAGATCCCATCTCGATCTCAATCCTCCTACAATAGTGGACAATCCTAAAAAGATCTTAAGGAAAACTCCTAGAACTGAGAGTTAGACAAGCAATAGATTTCCTCACAGAGCCAACTCACTTCCTTAAAACTTTGTTACCTTCCAAGATGTCCAATTTGATTTACACTTTGAATAACACTTATTCAAGACCAAATGAGAGAATTGGAAAGATCATATTATCTTTGATCCACCAATCTTTCCAAAAAGTCTAGTAAGAGAAATTTCTTCATAGATTGAATTATATGTTCAGCTCTTACAACATTTTGACACACTTCAAGATCTAGTGACAGATCTCACCTCAGAAATTGATGGTTTTTTTTGGGTGCTAAAAGGTGTCTTTTGAAACTGCTAATTACCTCGCATTAATCATCAACTTGGGAAAGTCCTTTTATTCCAAAAGTGTACACAATAGGTGCATGCTATGAATCCAAAGAGTAATGTTTCTTAGAATGCCGTATAAATCTTTGATACTAGAGTAAACATATGCATTTATAAACCTCAAATTGCAACTGTTAAAGGAAATATTACATCTAAGCATCAAGACTTAATCCTGTGCTGAAATTGTAATCAAATCTCAAACCAGCAATTCAATTGACAATAGCCTCAACCGAGAGCGTAGTAGCATTAACCAATCTCTTCTAGCTAATTCTATATAAATCACACTCAATCTCAATTAAGCAATCCAAATGGAAATGATGTTAACCGAGAGTTCAATAGCGGTAACCAAATTCGTTTAGCTGATTAAATCAGTAAGGTTCACTATCTTAACAACTAATTAATTTAATCTACAATAAGCGTAAATAGAATTAAATGACAATGCTGCAAAACATGTAAAGAAAATATACTAACTTCAATATAGGAAATCGGTCAATAGAAAATAAGATAACCTCAAAGAAAATGGGAAAAATATCAAACCAATCAAACTTGCATGAATTAGAAATGTATAACACAAGGGATAGTAGTTTAATCCACCAGAGGCCAGGCCCTCAGCCACCAGCAAACACTGTTGAGCTACTTCAGAGAATACAAATGAGAAACAACATAAATTATATATTAACCATTGATCTCAAGTCTTATTACATTACGATCATGTTCTCCAACAACACGAGTCCGTAAATTAAAATTACAATTTGAAATAAACAGAGATCGATCCCCTTTCCTCCTATAGTATTTTTCTTTTATAGTCAAAAAGAGGTAAAAGATAAATGCGATCCCTCAAGATCGAGAGATCCTAAAGGATTCACAATTAAATTCTATCTTATGACACCCTTCATATTTAGCGTTGGTCCTCTTGATTCATCCTCTAACCTAACCGCAACCGACCCGCCCCATTCTTCCTTTGCTGGTTTATGTTGTTCCATCTCTAGGGAATAGCAATTGTTCCTTTCGTCATTTCTCTGCATAAAAATGAATAAAAGTTAGTTATGGTGGCTAAATCTTAATCAAGAGTAGTTCATCCATTTCTTATCATAATCCATCAATATGTTAGCGTATCAAGATATGAAAGAGATAAGAAAAGAGGAAAAAGGTGATGGAATTAATAGTAAATACATACCCACTTCGTAACTCAACATACTCCCTTGCTTACCCTATTTCATGTCCTCATGAAAAGTAAATAGTTCTTATGCAGTGCATTTAAAGAGTAGGCTGGAGAGAAAGCTTCAAAAATTGGTCTAAAACCATGATGTTGAGCCAAGAGCACAAAGGCAGGCCCTTTCTTTCCTTCAGGCAATTCGTAGTCAGCCCGATAACCTTCAGGGGGATACCAAATAATGGGGCCCTAAAACTGACATCCTAACCAATAAGATCCCTCTCTCAAAATAAGATTGATATAGGTGACCATATGAGCCACTGCTTTAAAATTTTTGTAATTAAATGGTTCCCTATCTTTCACACTATTAGTGCAGATCACCCATTTGAGCTTAGATGAAGTCAGAGATCTTTCTTGAATGGAGAGGAAATATGATATTCGTTTTTGCACAATCTCCTTATGTATGTGCCCTAAAGTTTTAATCACCCCTTCTCATGTCATCAGACTCTTATGGTTGGCAAACATTTGTAAGGGGTGTTTAGGTTCGCTTCTCACCCAAAGATCCAACCCATGTTCTTGTCTTTGAAATGCATTATAAGCTTTAAACCATTTGAGTTGGTTAACTACAAATGAAATAAAAGCCTAGAATTGAACGTTTCCTACAAAAGGGTTAGGGTTATTTTCCACCTCGTTCTCTAATATAAAATTGTGTAGATAAATCTCACAAAGAAGCCTTTGGACCTTTACACCATGTTCCTAATTCAATTGGTTTACCAGCTCTTACGGCTTTGATTTTCAATAACAAGTACCGTTCTAATAAAAATAAGCCATAATTGGTGGTGGGAGACCTACATGCTAGGACATCTGAATATAGTAAGCAGATGGTGTTTTTTTGACTTATGAATCTATTTGGATTGAACTTGATCTTCTCCATTTTTTCTTCCACCTTTCTACATATGTCAAAAGTCTTGCTCTCTATTATATTCATTTCCCAAAGCTATTTCTGTAGCTCTTGATATTTCTACTGGAAACGATTTCTTATTCCAATCGTTCCAACGCAAGCTGGGATTGTGCCAATTCCTCCTGAAGATTTAGTAGAATGGGGTCATGGTCCGTGATAATGTCTTTGGCTTGTATGTCTGTCTAAGTGCCTATGCTATAAGAGGGGATATCTTCTATCTGTACTTCCTTATTGTAGAAGGTCCAAACCTCTATCTACTAAATCCACATGTGGTCCTTCTTGAGTGATGATTATCTGAGTAGGTATGAGCTCAGTTTGAGTTCCTATAGCCCTATCTTCATATAATTTCGTTTGCACAGCTGCATTTACTATCGTAGCAGTATTGTTTGGAACCTTTCCCATTGTGATTTCTTTTATTTTTCTTTGGAGCCTCTTGATTGTCTTATGAAGTTTCTAGTGTTCTTTTCTTAGCTTTTTCAATTTCACTCTAGCTCTACTAATAGTCTCATTAATAGCTTTTGTCTCTAAAGAGCCCAATTGTTCACCCTGGGTTTGTTCCAATAAGACTGTGTCTCTAGATTTATTATTAGACTCCTGAATAATCTCTATCTCTGTTTCCTATTCTTGGCCTATATTTTTTGTGTCTAGACCTTCATGACAGTTTTCCAATGGGAGCATGTCACTAGATTGGTTCTCTAATTCCTCGATAGCCTCTGTATCTATTTCCGCTTCGTGGTTTGTGTCTTTTGAGGAAGACAAAATTCTGGTATAGCCAGAATTCCCTGGAGATTGGGTTTCTCCTAAGTTAAGATTAAGCGGTTCTCCAAGATGCATGTAGACATTCATGTTGGCCAAGACCTCAGCCATCCCTGTCTAAAAATCATGTAATAGATCGTCTTGAGAACTCATATTTGGTGTTGGAGGAGGTCCCACTTCATTTCTTCATTCATCATCAGAATGCCCTGCTCCTTCCTCAGGTTTTGGTTAAGGGTTATCTTGTCCTCCTCACTCTGGCTACAAGTCTTATACATTTATCGAGCTGGATGATTCTATGGGTTGACTAGCACTACCTTGAGGATTTTTAGACATTCCCTGTTTTGACTTCAATCTTGTAGATAATCTGTGTTTGTGAGGTATGCTTCCTGAAAGGGTAGTCCTTTTTCTTTTTGTAACAGGGTTAGGTGTTGGCAGATTTTCACCTCTTTTGAGGGCCAATTGAAATCATCCCAGGTTGATTATTGTTCGGAAAGCTTTTGACTAACTATTTACCTGATCAGACAATTGTGGCTAACTACTATTTCTGGATGTTCAGACTGTCTCAGCCTCTTGGAAGTGTCATGCAATAAGAGAGAATTTTTGTTTTAAAATTGCTAGAAGTTTGAGTTGTCGCGGCCTTACCACATCTCTACACCCATCGCAGGTAATATAGTTTTGGACAATTTGTGCCAATTCTCCCCATGGCTCTCCAAGAGAAGATGGTCGAATGCCTTTACCCTTCTTGATTAGCTCCTGTCCTTCATTCCTAAAAACCTCCATAACTCATGCAGCCTTAATCACTTGCTAGCCCATACTGGTCCTTCTGCACACAACCCAGATACTTCTGCTATCACAGCATCTGTTACTGTGATCTGTCTACCTCTTACCAAGGATTTTCCATTCTGTAGATGCTGTAAAAATTCGATGGGAATTTCCTCATTGGGGGGTTGAAATCTTGTAAAATATGTTGTCCATCCTGCATGAGCTAGAATTTCCTTGGCTTCATTAGAGACAGCTAGTGTTAAATGTTTTCAGCGCACTGTTCTTCCTCCCACGATGCTTGACTTCTATAAATGATTATTGCAATGTAGAAAGCACATAAATTAGCAGAGCCAAGAGATGGAACATCAAATGGTTGTAATGGCTCTATCAGGTGATGCTTTATAAAAATAAATACCGTTATCAAGGATTGTTATAATGCCACACTCTCTGTGATTATGGGATGTTGTATTATTCTACAAAATCAAATGAAAAGAGGACAATGCATGCATGAGTATACTGGAGGTCCCTGCCCCCTCTCGAAATGATAAGTCGCCTATGACCGAATGGATGAAAGGATGACACACTGGTGGTGAAGTACAAGGGTGATGGATTGGGTAATAAAAGTGGCAAGGTACGTATATTAATGAAAGGATCATAAAGGATATTGGTGTAATGAAAACAAAATGTGTAACGAGAATTATTAATAAGTGATAAGATGTCGTGAGGTGATGCAATAAGTAAAAGGATAGCATACGCAGGAGATGATACTTTATCACCGTGATTCCACTTGAAAATGTTTTGATTGATTTTAAAATATTAAATCATGCATAAAGGTTCAAGGCAAGTTAGGGACATAATCTCTCCATAGAAAAAATAGAAACATAAGAAGAGGGCATTGTAATAATTATTGATGTAGAAAATAAACTTCAATACCATAAGAGAGCTTTTGTTGCCTGCAGGCATCCATACCCTCAAAAGAGTTGCTTTCTAACCCTTGGGAACCATGGTCCTCTATGTATAATTCGGGAAGTACATTATGATGTCCATAGTAGAGACCAATGTGTTGGCATGGTAACCAGATGAACACATTGCTATTCACTGGGAAGTAGTGAAAGTGCTCAGGCCAGCTCATGATGAGGCCTCTTGTTCCAAGGACTTTGCTTATTAATGCATCCATTGCATCATATCCCTAGTGTGGTGGCCATAGTGGGAATGCCACTTCACTCCTTCCTTATGATCATGGTAGGATGGCTCGTGACGAGACCCCATATCCTCCATCTATGGAAAAAAATCATAAAATTGTTAGTGAATATATATATATATATATATAAACACTCCCAGTTTTATATATAGAGGGTGGCTCAGTACTCCTTAAGAGTAGGGATGGCGGAAGAAGTTTGAACATATCAATAGAAAAAAATATACGCATAATCTTATTGATAATAAATAGAGAGAATTATACATGACAAGGGAGAACCAGCATCGTAAAGATAATCAATCAGTTTCATTTATAGCAGAAATGAGGACAGTGAAGTGATATAGATAATTGTGTCCTTTCTTTTTTGATCATCACAAAGCAATCTTGTTAAAGATGATAATATTCAAGATATTTTCTCGCTTCAATAGACTCCATACTTGTTGTCCTTAGATATGTATTGTACTTTTATGCCATAAAGAGGATCATAAAGAATGAACAGGGATGGCCTAGGAATGATGATGCAAGGGGGAGAAAGGGTGTTCTAAAAAATACTCACAAGGTGATGTTCCCTGAAGGGAACAACAAAAGAAAACACACGCAAAAAGTGTTGTTCCCTATAGGGAATAGCAGTTGTTCCCTATAGGGAACAACAAAGAAAAACACACATGAAAGGTGTTTTTCCCTATAGGGAACAACAATTGTTCCCTGTAGGGAACAACAAGGAAAAACACACAAAAAGTGATGTTACCTATAGGGAATAGCAGTTGTTCCCTATAGGGAACAACAAAGAAAAATAAACACGAGAATTATTGTTACCTATAGGGAAGAGTAGTTGTTCCCTGTAGGGAATAGCAAAAAAATACACACGAAAAGTGTTTTTCCCTATAGGGAACAATAGTTTTTCCCTCTAGGGAACAACAAACAAAAATGCACATGAAAAGTGATGTTCCCTATAGGAAACAACAACTGTTCCCTATAGGGAACAATAAAGAAAAATGCACACGAAAAGTGTTGTTCCCTATAGGGAACAGTAGTTGTTCCCTGTAGGGAACAAAAAAGAAAAATTCACATGAAAAGTGTTGTTCCCTATAGGGAAAAACAGTTGTTCCTTATAGGAAAAACAAAGAAAAATGCACAGGAAAAGTGTTGTTCCCTAAAGGGAACAATAGCTATTCCCTGTAGGGAACATCAAAGAAAACTAGGAAAAAAAAACCAACAAACAATCATCTCTACTGTTCTAAGCAAATATAATTGAATAAAAGGAAAACAGAAAAACAATTTTATGTACAGGTTTCAAAAATAAATTCTTTACTGAACTAGTGTTGTCAAAGAGTTGCCCTCTTCAACGAGAATTTGTATTGTAGAATCTTCGCGTATCTATTGCCAAAAGGATTCCCTTGTAAGAAGTTTGTGGTAGAGGCATACTCGATGCCCATTTTCTTTAAAAGAGTAGCCAGACCCATCAATGGTGGCTAACGTAAGGGTGCCATTATCGTGCACCACTTTTATCTCATAGGGACCTAACCATCTAGTCTGGAGTTTGCCCAAGAAATCCTAGAACCTGGAATCGTACAGAAGTTCCCAGTCACCTTCATGGAATATCTTTTTCCTGATGAAAGCGTCATGCCATTTTGCTCTTTGTTGTTGAATAAGTGCAGTATGATAAAGAGCTAATAGCTAGATTTCATCCAATTCATTCTTTGTTGTAATCTATTAATCTGTGCTTCATTCAAATCCAGCCCTACTTCTTGGGCTATCTGCAATGTCTAAATTTCAAATTCTATGGGGAAGATAGGTCCTTGCTAAACACTAGCTGATATGGGGAGTATCCTGTGGTATTCCTCCAAGTCGTTGGATATGCCCACAGGGCTTCTAGCAATTGGGTAGCCCAGTCGCATCTATGAGAGGGGACTGTATTTGTTAGAATGGCCTCGATTACTTTGTTGGTATTTTCTACCTGGCTGTTTGCCTATGGGTGGTATGCAGATGTGATTCTATGCAAAATGTGATGATTTTTTAGTGTAGAAGCAAGATTATGGCCTACAAATTGTGGCCCTCAATTCGTAATTATTTCTCTTGGCAAGCCATACCACATGAAAATTTCGAAAAGAAAGTGGATTATTGTGTCCTCTGTTTCCCTTGGTAATGCTACTACCTCCACCCACTTAGTCACATATTCCATTGCAACTAGTATATATGAATTTTGATTAGATGATGTATTTATTGGGCCAATGAAATCTAATGCCCAACATTCAAAAGGTTCGATGACTAACTGTGGATGTAGGGGCATCTCATTAGACCAGCTAGGGCAGCCCATTTTTTGGCAACTGTCGCATGCCTGGACAAATTTCTTGGCATCTTTAAAAATCGTGCGCCAATAATAACCCATTTGTAAGATTTTCTATCCAGTCCTGCAATCTGCAAAGTGTCCATTGTAAGGTCCATCATGGCTAGCTTTTAGGATATCATAGATTTCGTCTTCCCTAACACACCTACGGATATGCATATCGGCTCTTGTGTGAAAGAGGTATCCTCTGATCTAGGAGAACCGAGTTCTATGTTGCACTATTAATTTTCTTTCTCTGGGTGTCAGGTGTTTGGGTAGTTTTCCCACTGCTAAGTAATTCACGACATTTGCGTACCATAGTGTTTTCACGGTCACAAAAAATAGGTGCTCATCGAGGAACTGGTCTTCTACCACCACTGCATCATCTGTCCTTGGCACACGTGAGAGGAAGTTTGCCACTAGATTTTCCTCCCCTCGTCCATCCTTGATCGTTATGTCAAATTCCTGCAAAAGGATTAACCATCATGTCACTCTTCCATTCATAATAGCTTTATTAGCTAAATATTTGATAGCAAAGTGATCAGTATACAGGACCATAGGGTATCCTATTATATAGTGTCTAAATTTGTTAATAGCATAGATTACAGCTAAAAACTCTTTCTCAGTCACTATGTAATTCAACTTAGTAGGAGATAATTTTTGCTGATGTAGTATATCACATAGGGTTTCTTGTCTTCCTCTTGGATGAGAACTGTTCCAATGGTCGTATCTGATGCATTAGATGAAATATGGAATGGTAAATCCCAGTTCGGGCCCCATAGTACTAGGGTTGTTGACACTAGTCATTTTAATTCTACAAAGGTAATGTCACATTTTTCAGTCCATATAAAATTGATATTTCCTATCAAAGCATATAATGGTGCAGCAATTTGGGAGAAGTTTTTTATAAATCTTCGATAATATCCAGAAAATCCCAAAAAACTATGTACCTCTGTTTGAGTGCAAGGGGTAGGTAGTAAGAGGATTACCTAAATTTTTGTTGGATCTACCTAAATTCCAGTTGTTGAGATGTAATGACCCAGGATTAGGCCTTCGATCATCATCATGTGGCATTTCTCGTGGCTTCAGTAGAGCCTAGTAGCAATGCATATTTCCAGGACTTTCTCCAGTGTTTGCAATGCTTGCTCGAAGTCATCTCCATAGGGTGTAAAATTGTCCATGTACACTGTTAGTGTCAGTCTTTCTAGCCTTCCTCCAGTGATCAAATATGCTCTTACAAAGTAATTTTGAAGTGTCAAGGTCAAATTTTGTCATTTCAAAAAGTTTTCAAGCAAAATTTGGTCACTATGCATTAGGTCTAGGGTTTGTTTTAACTCCTTCTAAAGTTGCTCAAATGCCAATCTATGTAACTATTCAGCTGAGTCTATCATCATTCATAGGGTTTTCATTATCATGTCAGTGTCTAATGAGTCATTTTACATCTTGTTCATGCTTCAGTTGCACC
Source organism: Pinus taeda (assembly GCA_000404065.3). Taxonomy (NCBI): domain Eukaryota; kingdom Viridiplantae; phylum Streptophyta; class Pinopsida; order Pinales; family Pinaceae; genus Pinus; species Pinus taeda. Next base: position 99,463 of record APFE031302419.1, read on the forward strand.
TAGGCAAGGTCATTTCCCTATCCTAGGGGCTTGAAAGATAATTTCTCTTGGATGGTCAAAATACTGGCAAAGCTTGTATCCTGATGTTCATGTACCTTCCCCTATCCTTAAAGTACCTTACCAAATGCTTCCCATCCCTTAGATCCGCCAAATTCCTCATTTTCTCACAAACCCTAGTTTCTAGCTACAACCTGGCAATTTTCTAGGTTTGGCCTGTGTTTTTCCCTTTTTGACCCCTTCCCCTCACTCAATCTCTGAGATTCCACTTTCCCCTACTTCCTAACATCCCTCCCCACTCCCAAAAATTTCCCCAAGAATTTAGAAGCCCCCTATCCCCTTCATTTCACTTCATTTCCACGAAATTCCTTGTTTCACACATCGGGACAAGTCGCACTCAAATAATGTTCCAGAGAAATCAAAGATGAATTTTGGGAAACTGAGAGCGGTTTTTGTCCATAACATGCCAAAGAAGAAAAAACTCCTTCACTTTTTGTACAGGTGCCATGGTTTGAGTGAAATGTTAAGAATACCGTTGCCTCAGGAGAATCAAAGACACCTCTGAAGTGACCTCGGGAAAATCAAGTTTTCTCCTAGCTTGGTTGGCCAAATGATTTTCTTGATGGATAAAATGATAACCAGACAAAAAGAGCTTTACCATGAGCTATCATGAGCTAAATTTGGGGTTGAGGAAGGCATTCAAAAGTTGACTGTAACAACACTCTTCCTTGAGGCAGCCTCATTTGGCACTTTTTGACTAGTCTTGGGAGATTTGATTTTTGACAGGTCCAATCAACTCCAAATTGAACAATTCTAGTTGGGTTGGAAGGTAGACTCAAAGACCTTTCCAACGAGCTATCCTGCGCCTAATTCCAACACCGAGAAGACCTTCAAAATCCTCCTGACAAAGCATGACATGTCAAATTAGCTGCACGACATGTTGGGTTGCGCGCGACATGTCAGAGAGGCTCACAGAGTGTAATTTTCCAAATGGTACAACATGTTGGGAGGTGCGCGACATGTTGGGAAGGCTGTGCGACATGTCTAGCTAATTTTCCCCAGCTCATGTTAGAATTGCTCAAGCTCTTTTTCTTCATCAAATTGTTTAAGGTAGGCCTTTCAAACTTGTGAATAGCTGCTGGATGTGTTGAGAAACATCATGAATATCCTTGTAATGATCAAATTATGCAAGAAGAAAGACTCCATGTGGCTGTTTATAAATTTGTAAAAGGTGCTAGGGTTTTATTGCTATTTCATTATTTCCCCTTGTTCTCATTTTCCTTATGTTTCCTATTTCATTTTCCCTATGTTTCCATGGCAATTTCCCTTTTAAATTTGCAAAAAACCCTACCCCTTTCCCTTCCCAAGGGCCTTATTTGCAGCAGCTCGGTGAGTACTTTCTCCACACCAAGTGGAAGGGGTCTCACCTTCTTCATCAACACTGCAAGTGTTATCTCCACACCAGGTGGAAGGGGCCTCGCTTTCTTCACTAGCACAGGCAGCACAGAGGGGCAAAAAGCCCATGATTGATGAGGGGCCATCAAGAGTTCCAGATACTGAGGTTATTGATCTTGAGGCCAGTTCTCCTAGCCGAGAGGCAAAGGAGATCATTTAGCATCTCAGAGCTAAAAATGATGCCTTATAGAGGAGATTTGAGGGTGCCCAATGGACCATCACTTACCTGGAGCAGCACAACAAACAGTTGGAGGAGGAGAAAGCACTTGATGAGCTATGGAGGATTCATAGTGACCGAATCTTGAACCGAAGAAGACCCGGTCACCCATTGCCTGCTGACCAAGAGTCCATGCTCATCCAGGAAAATGCACATTTGGAGAGGCTGTTGGCTAAGGCCAACCAAGAGAAAAGATTGCTGAGGAACATGAAAAACCATTACTGGGCAAGAATGCATGTGTGCAAAGCCAAAATGAAGATGCTCCAAGGACGGTTGGCCAAAGCACAAAAATGAAGGAAAACGCCCGATCCACTCCAAATTTTGGCCAAAGCCTCTTTGACTAAGCATGGTACTTGATTGGGGACTCCCAACCCAAATTTCAAGAAATTTGGAGAAAATTTTGTCATTTGTGAATTTTTTGTGCCATTTACAGGTTTTTGCTCATTAACGCGTCTCAGCCCCGGTGAGACGCGTCGTCTCGGCAACTACATTTGATAAAAACTCAGCATTTCCAGCTTTTTCATGCAAAGTTACATATGCATATGGATGGACTTGAGATTTTGTCATGTTTTGGGCCTCCAAAAAGTCAAAAAACATGCAAAATTTGACTTTCTGCCACCTTTTTGAACTACAGAAAGCTGTCTTGGGAGAATTGAGTTTTGACAGGGCAAATGAACTCTAAATCCAAAAATTCCAGTTGGGTTGGAAAGTAGACTCACAGACCTTTCCAAAAAGTCTACTCTTGCCCAATTTAGCCACCTAAAAGTGCCCCAAACAGAGCTCCAAAGGCGCACGACATGTCAGGGAGCTGCATGCGACATGTTGGGTAGTTTCACAGGAAATTCATCTACAGCTCAGGAATTCACTCAGTTTTGACTAGTTTTGACTTGAGATGGGATTTTTCACCCTCTTTGATGTAATTAATGTATTTTCATGTTACCATGACACTCATTTACCTATTCTAGAAGATTCATGCATGAAATAGCAAACATTTAATGAATGGATTGGTTTCCTAGTTTATAGAGGCAAGTTGTTTTGATTGCCTAGATCTTAGTGCTAAGTTTATAAGTGGTTGAAACAGCTCCTAGAAGGATGAGCTCGACCCCTAGAGGTAGGGAAAGAGGTTAGATCATCTATATTATGTACTTTCATACTCATTTTCATGGTTGGACTCTTGAGGGAGAAGCTATTATTGTATTATTTCACTGTATCTTTGCAATTTTTGGCTAAGGAAGACCAAGGTTTTGCAGTCATCTTTGGGATTCTTGTAGACTCATGTGTTGATGGTGTGTTTCTCAATGTTCTTGTAAGATTTGTTATGTGATTCATTTCCTTTCTTTACTTCTGCACATTAAACAAATGAAGTGCTAAAGTAAGAATTCATGCTTGCCATGCTCTGCTTTTAAGTTTGTTTAATTTCAATGTTTTCTACTGTCTAAAGAGAATTCAAAGTCATTGTTTGCTCTCTTTAGCTCTCTTTCTTTCATTCCTGACCATTCACTTTAGTTAAAGGCATCAACGTTGTCTCCTACCTCGCCCCAAAGAACCCCCTGCAGAAACTGTGTCCGATCCCCGCACCCAAAATTGCCATCCCCTCAATTTGCCACCAAAAACCCAAAAACCCCAAAATCAACCCTCTTGATCAGTTTACTAGCCTAAAATCAGTGTTACCCTATTAGTCATCTCATCTATTGAATATTTTATGAGATAGACCGGACAGAGCCTTCTCCTGCCTCGTAGGGCTAGCTACAAGGCTAAATGGTTTGATGTTGCCTTGAGGTTTGCCTTTCTCAGCCTGAGGTGAAATTTCAAGTGCTAACATACACCTCTAATCCCTCGTTTATCATGTTTGCAAAAATAATGAGTATGGCTCTTTGGAATATAGCAGGTGCATTGCACAATCTGAAAGGTAGTACAGTGTAAGAAAATGTCCTCTAGGGGTAGGTGAAGGCAGTCTTATCTTGGTCTTTAGTGGAAATTTGGATTCGGTTGTAGGTAATGAAGTCATCCAGGAAATAGAAGAATTTTTTACCTGCCAATGTGTCTAGAACCTAGTCGATAAACAGAAGGGGAAAATGATCTTTTTGCGTTGCTTTGTTAAGCTCTCTGTAATCAACACATATACGCCATTTCCCATTCTTTTTAGGAACCACAACTAATGGATAAACCCATTTACTATCAGATATAGGATAGATGAAATTTACATCTAACAGTTTTTGTAGTTCGTCTTTAACAACATCCTTTAGGTGAGGGTTTAATCTTCGTTGAGGTTTTCGAATGGGTCTTGCATCTTTTTCAGTGTAGATATGGTGCGTACATAATTGGGGATCAATCCCTTTCATATTTTGGTAATCCCAAGCGAAAGCCCCTTTATATTTCCTAAGGATTTGAATAAGCTTCTGTTGTTGGTCATCACTCAAGTTTTTGTTAATGTTAAGGACTTTCCCTAGCTCAATTTCAATAGGTTTGCGGTTATAAACAATTGTTGTCTGTGTTGTTTGGTCATTGATATCTTTTAAAGGATCTTCTTCAATTTCATTATCCAGGGTTGCTTCAATCATATGACATTTTATATTAGATATGGCAGCTGGGTGGTTAATTTAAGTGTTAATAATATCATCTTTTGTTTGATTCTTAAATTCAAGAGCATCTATTACAGTTAGTGGTGATCGAATATTTTTGGTTAAATATGTTACAGGTTGCTTCTGCTAGATATTTTGTTGTCCCTGGTGATCATATCGCGTTCAACTTGTTTTAGCCTTGTATTGCCCCTTGAGCACCTCATACATAAATCAATAATTTTAGCATAGTCTTCTTGATTAATATCACCTTTACCCATGATACTTAATGTCTCTATCCACTAGTCTTTCATCCCCTTAATCATCATGATTTTTAGCACATTATCAGGTAGATTTGCATAGGGAGACCTTTGGAGGTTATATTGGAAATGCTCCACATACTCTTCCAAAGTTTCACTGGGCCTTACTACCATTTGGAATATCTCATCTTTTAGTTCTCTAGATCTGCAAGAATCTTGATATTTTTTAAGGAAGGCAGTTTTCATTTGGTCCCAATCATTAATGGTGCCCCCACCCAGTCCCATAAACCAACACAGGGATGCTCCTTTTAAAGTCGAGGGAAATAGCTACAGTTTCTGGTGGTTGGTAGTGTAATCATAACCCTCACATAGGATGTCGAACTCAAACAAGAATGCATCCAGATCTTCTAAAGTGAGTCCATGAAAGGTGGGAATATTTTGTAGAGGGATAGCTTTTATGGGGGCGTTGACAATTGTGTCAACAATAGGATATTGTAATGTAGAGGTCTAGGGTGATTGTGGATTATTGGCCATTTGATCAAAGATATGCCAGTACCCTTCCGGGATTTCTAGAGCTAGAGAGTTATCCTTAGGATGTCTAGAAGAGGTAGGAATGATCCTAATAGCACTCCCTTAATCTGGGACATTTGGTGTCCTCTGCTCAATTACTACCTCAGGGGATCTTGGTTCCTCGGATTCCCTTGTTTCTCCTTCTCCTTCACAGATGTTACAAGAATTCCCTTCTTGTGAGGGAAATGGTCATGAATTTTCAATATCTTGAAAACTTTGCTCAGTCCCTTCAGTTTTACTATGGACCTCAGTGTAGGCTATAGATGGTGAGCCCGTGGCCCGAAGGGAGACAGTAATTTGTCTAGAAGCAATGGTTTGGGGACCTACTGATGGCTGAGATTCAGCGTTTCTTAAGATGTGATCGATAAAATTTGATCGTCTAACGGTCAATGGTCCCTTATATTTTTCAAGTTTGGGGTGCGGGATTGTATTGTTTTCTGGTCTTTTCTTCTTAGTCATTCATGCAAAAATTCAAATGTTTATTTCTACCTTAAATTTCTAGCAATTCTAATGGAAAGTGAGCAGGGGAGAAAGCATTTTACTTGCTCTGTACACAGGTTCTTATCTTTCATTTTTAATACCAAGTTCTCTCTCAATAGACAAACATTAAAGACCTACTTCACTTTTCTGTAATTGTGCTGAAAAGCAGGTGGAGGAACAAGCACTTTACTTGCTCGTTACATAGGTTCTTACCTTCCATTTTCAATACCCAATGCTTTCCCAACAACAATTATCAGATATACATCACTCTTTGTAAAATGGTGACACTCTCCCTGGCAACAATGCAAAAAGTTGGGTGCTAAAAGGTGTCTTTTAAAAATCCTAATTACCTCGCATTAATCATCAACCTGGGCACGTTCTTTTATTCCAAGAGTGTAGACAATATGTGCATGCTATGAATCCAAAGAGTAATGTTTCTTAAAATGAAGTATAATCCTTTGATACAATAGTAAACAGATGCATTTATAAAAATCAAATTGCAACTGTTAAAGGAAATATTACATCTAAGCATCAACACTTAATCCTCTGTTGAAATCGTAATCAAATCTCAAACCAACAATTCAATTGACAATAGCATCAACCAAGAGCATAGTAGCATTAACACATATATTCTACCTCATTCTATCTAAATCACACTCAATCTCAATTAAGCAATCCAAATGGAAATGATGTCAACTAAGAGTTCAATAGCAGTAACAAAACTCTTTCAGTTGATTAAATCAATAAGGTTCACTGTCTTAACGGCTAAGTAATTTAATCTACAATAAGCGTAAATAGAATCAAATGACAATGCTGCAAAACATGTAAAGAAAAGATACTAACTTCAATAAAGGAAATCAGTAAATAGAAAATAAGATAACCTCATAGAAAATGGGAAAAATATCAAACCAATCAAACTTGCGTGAATCAGAAATATATAACACAAGGGATAGCAGTTTAATCCACTAGAGGCCGGTCCCTTAGCCACTAGCGAATACTGCTAAGCTACTTTAGAGAATATGAATGAACAACAATGTAAATTATATATTAACCATTGAACTCAAGTCTCATCGTCATGTTCTCCAACAACACAAGTCTATAAATTAAAATTAGAATTTGAAATAAACAAAGATCGATCCCCTTTCCTCCTACAATCTTTTGCTTTTATAGTCAGAAAGAGGTAAAAGATAAATGAAATCCCTCATGATCAGGAGATCTTGAGAGATTCGCAACTGAATGCTATCTTCTGACACCCTTCATATTTAGTGTTCATCCTCCTCATTCGTCCTGGGACCTGACCTTTGTTGGTTTATGTTGTTCTGTCTCTAGGGAACAACAACTGTTCCTTTCATTGTTTCTTTGCATAAAAAGGAATAAAAGTTAGTTACAGTGGCTAACTCTTAATCGAGAGTAGTTCATTTGTTTCTTATCATAATCCATCAATATATTAGCATATCAAGATACGAAAGAGATAAGAAAAGAGGAAAAATGTGATCGAATTAAGAGTAAATACATACCCATTTCATAACTCAACACTGCTTACCTTCAACATTCAGTAGAATTAACTACTTTAAACCTAGCAGCTTCCTTCTTCACATATCAACCTACATATATTTAGTCACCAAATCCTACTTCCTCCATAATTCCTACCCTTTCATTCATCCTTCAACATAAGGTTCCTCAAATTCCTTTACTCTCATTTTCACCTAGTACTTCTCCAACATCATCCACTGTTCTAATTCCTTCATCCACCGTTCAACTTCCTTCAAGTGGTCCTCCACCACCACCACCAATGATGGCTGCCATGTATGCTCCCTTGGTGTTCCCAGCCCCCTTGGATAATATTCCACAAGACTATCAATCTAAAATCATATTATTTGATGGGACACATCCTTTAACAACCCAACAACATGTGGACAAAATGAATGATTGTTTTGACCTACAAGAGGTAGATGATGAAAGTATTAAGCTCAGAATGTTTGCTCAAAGTTTAGGAGGAGAAGTCAGAAAAATTTTTAAGTCTTTGCATGCAAATAGTATAAATGATCTTCTTGCATTCCACCAAACCTTCCTTAAAAGATGGGAAGTCAAGAAGAACCCTTTACAAATTCTATCAGAATATGAAAATATTAAAAGGGAGGTAGGTGAAAGTGTAGGATTATTGTGCTAGATTCAACAATACCTATAATTCAATACCTGTAAATCTTAAACCACCCCAGTATTTAGCCTTAATAAAGTTCCCAGATGGTTTTGATATAGATATGTCTTACCATCTTAGGGAAAGAAATCCTCTAACACTAGAAGCAATTCAAAGAGATGTTGTGAGTGTAGAGGCCAATTTACAAGTTAAAAGAGATAGGGTGAGAAATGAAAGACAACTGACTTTTAAGGAAGAAGCCAACTTTTGCACCAGAAGCAAAAATTGATTCCTTAGTAAGGAATGTGGAAAGAATGATGGAGAGAATAAGTATAAATGATAGGAATGTTCATAGGGAGAATCCACCTATCCAACAAAACCAAAATCCAAACCCTAGGAGAAACACTCCACAAATCAAACAAAGAGATCAAAGAGGTCCATATCAACAAATTAGGCCACCATTTCAAGAAAATTATGCTAATGAAGGTGTAAGTGTAGTTGAAGAAGTTGAGGAAAATCAAATTAATTTAATGGGAACTAATGAAGATAGTTATGTTTTTCTTACACAAGAAGAACATGAATTGTTTTTATTAACTCAAACAGAACTGGAATCTGAAGAATCTAATGACTATAAACATGGATTTGAGAAAGCTGTCTTAGAAGTCCATAGACAATATAATCTCAGGAGCAAGAAAAACAATGATAAATCAAATATAAAGGATTCTAATAACTCTACCAAGAAAAATTTAGAGTCTGATCCCAAGAAGATAGTTAGAAGCTCTGAGAAAAATGAATACAATCCAGAAAGGAGAAACATAGAAAATATTGCTAAGAAAACAATTGATGTATCATCAAAAGTTGTCCAACCTGGAATGCCTACTACAATTCAGCAAACAGAACACATGACAAAGGTTCTGGCCGAAAGGAATGATTTCTCAAATTTTCTTAAAAACCAAGCACCCTTCAGCATTGAGGATAAAATTTCTAAACTCAAGATCTCTATTCCTCTTATTGAACTGGTAAACAAAAATGTGTATAGGTCCCATGTTCTAAAAGCACTAAATGTAGGATAAAATATTGATATAGTGAATTTGAATGATGACTAGCCTGAACTTTTTTTTGGACCAGAAGTTGATGGTAAACCTTAAGAATGGGGCGTTCCTCCATTCTATGTCAGCCTTAACATTCATGACAAGATCCTTAATTATTCAATGGTGGATTCAGGTGGATCACATAATCTCATGCCAAAGATTGTTATGGAGAAACTTGGACTTGAAGTCAATAGACCATATAAATATCTATATACATTTTATTCTAGCAAGTTTAGATGTCTAGTTCTCATTAAGGACCTTTGTGTCACGCTAGCCCAGATACTAGCAAAAATTTTAGTGATGGATATAGTAGTAGCTAACATTCCTCCTATGTATGGTATGCTATTATCAAGATCTTGGGGAGCTCAGTAACAAGGAACATCACAAATGGATATGACATATGAAACAATACCAATATTTGGCAAACCAAGAAGACTTTATAGAGAAACCTTAATGAAATACAAGGTGAGTAGCCAAGAAAGGCCAGACAACTATCCCCTCTACTCTGTCCATGCTGATCTTGATTCCTTCATACTATACAATGATAATGTTGGAGACATAGATACACAGGTCAAGTAGGCAGACAATGATCTCAGTGAAGACTTAATGCTCAAACACCCATTATCCAACATGATCCTGAAACAGAACTCCTCTGGAATATGACTTTTGATGGCTCATGTGGTAAAACAAGAGCAGGAGGAGGAGTTTGGCTATATAATTCAAAAACTAATCAGGCTTAAGTTCATTCTTATAAACTAGATTCTTTGTATACAAATAACATAGCAAAATATGAGGCATTATTATTAGGCTTGAAGTTGCTTAAAAAAGTAGGTGCTAAAAGAATTTCTATCTAGGGAGACTCTAAACTCATCATCAAACAAATTAAAGGACAATACACAACAAAACATCCTAGATTGAGAGAATATCGGAATGTTGTGATTGATTTTCTTAAAACCTTTGAAGAGTATGACCTTGCTGTGATCCCTAGGCTCTAGAATGCCTTGGAAAACATAATATCTTTTTCATCCAGCACCTGCAAATTACCTCACCCAGATAAACAATACACAGTTGAAGTGAAGCATTGTCCTGCAGTGTCTGATAACATGAGATACTGGTAAGTTTTTGGAAGTGATAAACAAATTAAGAGTTTTCTGCAGTCAAAGGATGAATTTGAGGATAGCAGCATAGATCTGGAGGATGAACTAGATTGTCAAACTGATGCACATGTTAAAATAGAGCAACCTCATGTTTCTGATGAAAAAATTATGTAAATAAGATTATGCATAAAAATGAAATGCATAAAGATCCAGAAAAAGAAGAATTCAAAGTACTACAACTCAAAGATAATGTTTTACCTAGAGGGCTTGCCCCTTTGGAAGATTTGTTTGACTTTAATGATGTTGCTAGAAAGCCAAAAATGGAACCAACCGGAACAAACATTGAGGAATGCAAGATAGGCAATGAGCAAAACCCCAAAATTATAAAATTGTCAAAATCACTACCTCTCATGGCTAAAAGAAAGTATATAACTCTGTTCAAATAATTCATAGATGTATTTGCCTAGAGCTATGAGGATTTAAAACCCTATGATACTAGCATTATACAACACAAAACTCCAATCAGAGAAGATCAAAAACCATTCAAACAGAAATTGTGTAGGATAAACCCTATCCTAATGCCTTTGGTGGAAAAGGAAATCAAGAAAATGTATGAGGCTAAGATCATAGTCCCAATTAGATATTCTAAACGGGTATCCAATATTGTGCCTACTGTTAATGCTCGAATCTCCCTTAGGCTGAGGAAGGGAAAGCTCAAGGCAACATCAAACCAAGCTCAGCCTCGTAGCTAGCCCTACGAGGACAGCAGAGGGCTGTCTCCGGGTCTATCTCGGTAAACAAGTTTTCAAAGGGGCTGAGATGATCGATAAGGAATACTGATTTTAGGCTAGTAAAGAGATAGGAAAGTTTGATTTAGAGTTTTGAGTTTTTTGTTGGAGAAACGGGAAAACCAATTTTGGGTGCGGTGATTAAGGACAGATCTTTGCAGAGTTTGATTTGGGGCAAGGTAGGTAGTAGTCTTGATGCCTTTGATCAGGTGTATGAATGGATCAGAACAACAGGGAGCTGAAGAGGGCAAGGGAGAACATGGATCCTCTCCAAACTGGCAAAAACATGAAAAACTAAACAAGCTTAAAGGAAGAGCACTGTAAACAATGAATTCAACATCATTTACTCATTCATTTAGTTTCAGAAGTATAAGAAGGAATGGCATACATGTAAACATGAATAAACTTACAATAACTGAGAGATAACACCGTCAAGAACTGAAAGCCACAAGAATCCCAACAGGTGCTGCAAAATCTCTGATCTTTCCTTAGCCAAAATATGAAAAATATGTACAATAATGTGCCAAAATATTCCCAAGAGTCCAACCTTCTACCAAAATCCAACCCCTACACTATGAAATTCATAAAATATATACATTTTCTCATCCTTGTACTAAGGGATTGAGCTCAACCATTTTCTTCAAAATAGAATTAGTTACATTAAATTTGTGTCGAATTTCTGAAAAAAAAGGTGTTGAAGATGAACTCCTATCTCCCAAACCATAACACTTATTACAAAACTGAAAGACTTTTTTGTATATAAGGTCCTTCTGGAGAAAAACCTCTCTCACATTTGGGAAATTCGTTTCCAGTAGCTCGAAATCTGTTCCACAAAATCATCTCTAAAACAGAAAATCATTAAAACTTTAATTCTGTGAAAATGAGCTGTAAAGATCTAGTCAAATATCCCAATCCATGACACCTGTGAATAAAATGAAAGACATTTTTGTTATATGGCTCATGCTTAACAGAAACCTCTTTGAATTTTGCAAAATTACTTTCCATCTGTTGTAAAATGGCTACGCACTAAAATGACTAAAACAATAGAAAATATGAAAAATTTGCTTTGTTATACTGTAGGCTCCAAATATCACTGTATATCTCCCACATAGTAACACCATTAGTTCAGAAATTGATTTTGTACTAAACTTGTCATTGTGTGCAGCAATTGACCTCGAAACATGCATAACCAAGAATCACTCATTCATTTTTTCTAATCCGGGAACCGGTTACGAGAGTGTGATATACCGTTGGAAAGATTTTTTCGAGCTCCTTCTGATGAAAACACTTGTGACATGTTTTGTGTTGAACATCATGTGCAAAACATCTAACAAAACTAGACATAGTAAGAGCTCATGTCGATCCTTGGTGACAGGCTATGAAGACTGGAACTAACATTGGCTCCAATGGGGATGGTAGCTCCTTGGAGGTGTCAAGAACTATATATCTCTGGAAAGTAGATAGTGCCTCTTCCATTGGGCATGGATGGTCAAGCAACTGCAAACCCAAAACAACTCATACCAATCCAAAAACATATACATACTGCAACTTGTACATAAACAAATACCAAAACTGAAATGCTGCCTTGGGCAGTTTATTTTTGTATAAATCTAACCCACTTTGCTGTAAAATTGATAGATCAAGTAATGTTGTAATGCCAGATCAACCAATCAAGTAACTGTGACAAGGATGCTTCTTGAGAGTGCTTCAACCAGGACACAAATGTAAATGCTAACAGCCATACATGCACATAACGAGTCTGGTTGTGTAAAAGAAAATTTGAACTATCATTCAAACTGAAAACAATTTCAATTTATGTTGCAATAGGATCAAAGAAACAAACTCTGTTTGTTGTGCTAATTCCTCAACACAGACCTCCAACTACAAACTGTCAATGCAAACATCTATAGGTAGCTCTATTATTTCTTGTTTTGAAGGAGGGAGAGTTTCCAAGTACTTTTTGGGCTCTTGGTACTCATATGATTGGATCTAGTCATTTAAATACTGGATCTCCTTCTCAAATTTTTCAACAACTAACTCAAAGAAACCAGTTTTAGATTCAGGAGGAAACTTTGGAGATCTCAAGCATTTAAGCACGGCAATGAAAAATGCTTTATCAATTTCAATATCCACTAACAGATCTCTAACTTCTTTTAAAACTTCACAAAGCACAGGGTCTGCCACATACCCTACCATCTTATTTTAGTGCATGAAGGGATCAGTGAGTGTTGGAATCTCTGGATTGAGTTGGAGTCGCCAGGTGAATGTTTCAGCCTTCATATGTGTCTAACTGTTGTCCACCATCAACAATCAGTTCTAACTTGATACATGTATTAGGGCAATTTGCAAATTAGATATTCCATTTATAAGACTAGACCGGAGATTGACTGAAGTAGCTTTTATCTACTTGCTTTAATGCAAAGAAAAAGTGTTTCAAAGGCTACCTGGCTAATCTTCAGACTTCGTCTGTAGTCTATAAAACAAACAACACTAGCAAACAAATAAACTTTTCTTCCCCAGTATGGTCGCCACTCTGTTAACGCTCGAATCTACCTCAGGCTGAGGAAGGAAAAACTCAAGGCAACATCAAACCAAGCTCAGCCTCATAGCTAGCCCTACGAGGACAGCAGAGGGCTCTCTCCGGGTCTATCTTGGTAAACAAGTTTTCAAAGGGGCTGAGATGACTGATAAGGAATACTGATTTTAGGCTAGTAAAGAGATAGGAAAGTTTGATTTAGATTTTTGAGTTTTTTGTTGGAGAAACGGGAAAACCAATTTTGGGTGCGGGGATTAAGGTTAGATCTTTGCAGAGTTCGAGTTGGGGTAAGGTAGTCATTAGTATTGATGCCTTTGATTAGGTGTATGAATGGATTAGAATGACAAGGATCTGAAGAGGGCAAGGGAGAACATGGATCCTCTCCAAACTGGCGAAAACATGAAAAACTAAACAAGCTTAATGGAAGAGCACTGTAAACAATGAATTCAACCTCATTTACTCATTCATTTAGTTTCAAAAGCATAAGAAGGAATGGAATACATGTAAACATGAATAAACTTACAATAACTGAGAGATAACACCATCAGGGACTGAAAGCCACAAGAATCCCAACAGGTGTTGCAAAATCTCTGATCTTTCCTTAGCCAAAATCTGAAAAATATGTACAATAATGTGCCAAAATATTCCCAAGAGTCCAACCTTCTACCAAAATCCAACCCCTACACTATGAAATTCATAAAATATATACATTTGCTCATCCTTGTACTAAGGGATTGAGCTCAACCATTTTCTTCAAAATAGAATTAGTTACATTAAATTTGGGCCGAATTTCTGAAAATAGGTGCTGAAGATGAACTCATATCTCCAAAAACATAACACCTTTTACAAAACTGAAAGAGGTTTTTGTATATAAGGTCGTTATAGAGAAAAACCTTGCTCCAATTGGGGAAATTCGTTTCCAGTAGCTTGCAATCTGTTCCACAAAAGCATCTCTAAAACAGAAAATCGTTAAAACTTTAATTCTGTGAAAATGAGCTGTAAAGATCTAGTCACATATCCCAATCCATGACACCTGTGAATAACATGAAAGAGGTTTTTGTTATATGACTCGTTCTTAACAAAAAATTCCTTGGGTTTTGGAAAATTACTTTCCATCTGTTGTAAAATGACTCCACACTAAAATGACTAAAATAGTAGAAAATATGAAAAATTTGCTTTGTTTTACTGTAGGCTTCAAATATCACTATATATCTCCCACATAGTAACACCATTAGTTCAGAAACTGATTTTGTACTAAACTTGTCATTGTGTGTAGCAACTGACCTCGAAACATGCATAACCAAGAATCACTCATTCATTTTTTCTAATCCAGGAACCAGTTACGGGAGTGTGATATACCGTTGGAAAGATTTTTCCGAGCTCCTTCTGATGAAAACACTTGTGACATGTTTTGTGATGAACATCATGTGCAAAACATCTAACAAACCAGACATAGTAAGAGCTCATGTTGATCCCTGGTGATAGGCTACGAAGACTGGAAACAACACCTACAAGGAGGAAAATTGGTGAAATAATATTGTGCATTGACTTTAGGAACTTAAACAAGGTTTCCCAGAAAGACAACTATCCCTTACCAAAGATGGATCACATATTGCAAAGGGTAGTGGGTTCTAGTAGGATTTCCTTGCTAGATGGTTTTTTAGGCTACAATCAAGTTTCGGTGCACCCTGATGATCAAGATAACACTAGTTCTACTACTCCTTAGGTAACTTTCATGTATGTTAAAATGCCCTTTGGATTAATGAATGCAGGTGATACTTTCTAGAGAGCAATGGACATTGTTGTTTCAGATGAAATTGGATATTTCATTTTGATTTATCTTGATGACATCACTATATTTTCAAAGACTGATGAAGAACACCTAGCACATCTAAGGAAAGTATTTGAAAAATGTATACAATTTTGTATTTCACTCAATCCTAAGAAATCATTATTTAGTCTTGAAGAAGGAGAGCTTTTAGGCCATATCATCTCCAAAGATGGAATCAGAATTGACCCCAATAGGATTGAAGGCATCCTGAAAATCAGTCATCTAAGAAACATGAGAGAACTTCAGCCTTTTATTGGAAAGATCATTTTTTTTAAGAAGATTCATACCAAATCTTGTTGAACTACTCAGGAATATAATAAATATGCTCAAAAAATACACAAAAATCAAATGGAATATTGAAGATAAATAATATTTTGATCTAGTCAAACATGCATTAACAAAAGCACCAGTTTTAATCAACCTAGATTGTACTAAAGACTTCATTATATTTTCTTTTGCATTAGAACATACTATTGCTGCTGTGTTATTACAGAAAAACAATGAATGACATGAACAACCAATAACATTCTTTAGCAAAGCTCTAAAAGATGCTTCTCTGAAGTACAATATCATGGAAAAACAAGCATTTTCTCTAGTCAAAGCAATAAAATATTTTAGGGTTTATGTTTTACATTCTCATATCATTGCTTGTGTGCCTAATGGAGTGGTCAAATATATTCTCACTCAAAATGGATCATATGGGAAGAGAGGAAAATGGATAGCTATGATATTGGAATATGATATAGAAATCAAGCCCACCAAATTGATCAAAGGACAGGGATTAGCCAAATTGATGGCTGAATCAAATTTCAATGCATTAGACATCAACATGGTCTTTGCTTTGGATGATCTTTAGGAACTGGTGACTCCACCAATAGAGGAGGCATATCTGAATTCTCCCTGCTATGCAGACCTCGTATATGTTATTTTCAATTTAAATGCTCCTCCTGAATTATCTAAAACAAACACTAGATTTAATCAATTGAAAGCAGTCAAATTTTGGGTTATTCATGGTATATTTTATTGGAAAGATGTTGGAGGTGTCTTACTCAGATGTTTGTTAAAGGATGATGCTGACAAAGTTATGCAGGAATTCCATGAAGGTAACTATGGAGGCCATATTTATTGGAAAACAACCACTAATAAAATCCTTAGAGCTAGTTATTGTTGGCCTATACTTTTCCCAGACATCCATAAGATGGTGACTACCTACCGTAAATGCCAAATCTTTGAAGGGAAGAGAAAATTACTACATTTTCCCCTTAAACCCATCTCTGTTGAGAGTCCTTTCCAACATTGGGGATTAGATTTCATTGGTGAAATTCATCCTTCATCCTCTGCCTAGCACAAATGAATCCTAACTGCCACATACTACTTTACCAAATGGATAGAAGCCACTCCTTCAAGAGCTACCACTAATTCTATTATAATAAAATTCCTTGAAACCAATATTCTTTCCAGATTTGGTTGTCCTAGGAAAATGATAACTAATAATGCTGCATTTTTTAAATAAAAAATATGGTGGATTTCTATCATAAATACCATATTTCTTTGGATCATTCAACAACTTATTATCCTCAAGGTAATGGGTTGCTGAATCCTCCAACAAAAAATTGGTAAACATCATTAAGAAGATATTGGAGGACAATAAGAAGTCATGGCATAATTGTTGGGAGCAGGATCCCCCAAGGGACGTTTTGGGGTTAAAAGCCCATATTTGAGTCAATTTTTGTAATAACAATGTAAAGACTCCACATTTTGTGGTCATAGAGCACGAAGTTGTCATGTATCATAAAGGGTAGTTCACCCTTAGTTTTGTAAAGTAAATTCAGCTGTAAGAGATCTACCCATGGTCTACGGACAATGGGATTGTATAAAAAGAGCGAAGCTCTAAGTAGTTTTAGGGACATACAATGACGCACAATGTAAGACAGTCATAGATTTGAAGAAAGAAGTCTAAGTCTTGGGTTGTAGCATAGGTAGAGGATTTGCAACTGAGTGCGCATAGGCCTAGGGTAGAAGTCTAAAACTAAGTGCGTGAACCCCTGCAACTATCTGCGTAGGGTGGACAGAGGTTGTAAACACTTGGAAGATATTAATAAAGAGAGATATTATACAATTTTTGTGTCTTTGTTCTGTTCATGCATCTGGATACTTTATGTATGAATTTCCTTATTTATGCTTATATGATGTGGGAATGAATGCAATTACATTGAATAATTGAACGCTTTTAGGAATATCTGTTTACGCAGTGTTAACTATAATTGTTTGATAAGATAAGCAAGTTACTTAGATTAATTGGGGAATTTGCACAACATGCTACCATAACAGTGTGAAAGTACTTGAGCAGCAGGTTACGGCTGCGCAAAGGATGATTGTATCCTTTCACAGAAGTATTGAAGGATGGAATAGAGAGCTTGTCTTACAAGCCCTAGAGCAAAGCCACCTGCGTGAAGGCAGGGATAGAGAGAGTCAGACGACATCACAACTATCTTAGGGTGTAGAAACTTGGTTCCAGCATCCCCCCATACTGCTTCAGGTGAGACTTTAGTCTACGCTCTGCGGGCTGATGCCGAAAGGGCTAGTAGTGTAGGGATTTGTTTGGCTAATTAACGTTGAACTTGGGTCAGGCCCCCTCAAGCCAAAAAATGGTTCCGTTGCTGGGACCATAATCTGCATAAGAGATGTGTGATGTCATATCACTAGAATCCAACTAAGAAAGAGATCGGAGACTAGTTGGATAGGAAGATCTATGAATTCACAGCGCAGGAGAATAGAAACTTGCGACTAACAGAGGAACAATGGTTGGACAGATAACTATATATAGAGATCCATGAGATCTTTTTCTTCTCCTTCCTAATTGAGTTATACGAGTGGATTGCGAAGCTAGAAGATAGCCAAGGAAGGTGGAAATTTGAGTGTCCTATTGTTTGGACCCCGAAGCTAATACAAAAATTGGAAGCATCTAAGGACAAGATCGCCCACCCTATCAGTCATTGGCTTGATCGTATCATAGGAGTATTTGTGACAGAATTCGCGGTCGACACCTTAGTCAGCTACAATGAGGCAGAGAGACGCTTTTTCAAAGGACAATGAGGTAAGTACGTGAAATCTTTGACTACCTAGATTAAAATGCTATTGTGTGAAAAATGGGTTATGCAGCTACCTTGATGTTTGGAACTACGTGAAGCAAAAAAATTTACAGGAATGAAGGAATAAAGGGTCTGGAGTATAGTCCACTTATTTCACCTCCGCAAGGTGACGAGGAAGGGATATCAAAGGTTTCTCCATGAGGTGCTATTCAGTTAATAAGGCAAGGATTCCCGCGAATACCGCCTTCGCCCACACCACCTCCAACTTCACCCGTACCACCACCACCTCCACCACAGTTCAGTATGGAAAACTCAATGAAGCTGTCTTTGTTTAAAGGCTTGGGAAATGAGGAACCAAACCAATTTTGGTTTTTTGTGACAGATGTATGGGAAGCTCAAGGTGTTACAGATGATCATATAAAGAAGGCAACATTGCTTAGTGCTCTACAAGATCGCGTGCTAACCTGGTATATCAAGTACTCGAATGATAACCCAAATGCTGGAGTGGCAGACATCCAGACAACAATCAATAGAAATTTTAGTAGGCCTCAATCTGAGGTGTAGTTGATTGTGGGATTCAAGGAGATCACGATGCAACAAGGCAAGACACCCTGGGAACTAGATCAGAGGTTGAAGTGTACAATCCACGAAGCCACCATGAATGTCATAAATGGACAACATCACGAGTGGTTTGTGGCTTTGCTACTACCACACTTAAGGGAACCACTATCACAACAGAAGATAACAACTCAGGCAGAGGCCTTGGAGATTGCGATGAGATAGCATGAAACACTGATGCAAGATCCAAACCTGGGGTTCAGTAGATCCATGCACAACTAAAGAATCTATGCCTTGAGATGCAAATTCTAAAGCAAGATAGGACGATTCCACTAGAGGTGCATGAGGAGGTATGGTGCTTGAAATGAAAAATTTAGGGGCATGACAAGGACCATTTCCTGATCTTTCCAAACTACATTACTGGACAAGGACCAATGTCTTTAAGGCAAGAATATCAAGTAGGACTGAGCACGGGGACTGCACTTTGGTGCGCTATATGTCAAGCAGCAAGAAAACATGCCATGGATAAATGTCATTTTCTACAAAAGTATGTATAGACACCGCAACAACTGTTGTGCAACTTTTGTAGGTCGGTAGGGCACGATGAGTGTAACTGCAGGACTTATGAATTGATAATGGAAAAAACTCTCGCCTATAGAGTTCAAACTGAAATGCAACCCCCTGACCAAAGCGCAGGGATGGCATAGACAAGGCCAAGACGAAGGAGGAACTAGTAGAGGTCGAGGACAATTGATTTTCTACAATTGTGGAGGGCCAAGACATTATGCCCGTGATTACACTAACCCAACACGTCCATCATGTAAGTATTGCATGTTCTTTTATCATGAAACAAATGACTGTCCTACCTTGATATCCAGGACACGTGACGAAGGGGCGCTACCACCTCCGCTGACTTAAAACCTACAAATGATGAGGTTTGAGCCACGCGAAGAGGATCCAAATGTGAATATAGTGCTCAGAAGTGGAATCGCGATAGGAGATGACAAGGGGAAATAGCCATGAGACAGTGCATGGGTCCACAAAGCTCTGGCAAAGGAGGCTGAGTTCGATTTAGAGCACGCATGTGAATCCTTCATGGAAGCCAAGAAGAGCTTCGCTGAGGCAACCACCTCAGGAAGTAAGGATAAGCATGAGCAGGAGATGGACCCCTCTATGCTCGCAACTTTCCTTGAGACTTGTATGAATTTACTGCGAAATAGTGAGGTTGTGAAAGGGTTACAAGAGCTCATTAATAGATGCTTGGAATCGTGTCAGGTAAGCCGTGTGTAGTACGAAAGACTGGCAAGCATAAGACAAGGATGAGACAGGAGATGAAGTTGACTACGCAGATAGGAGAGTATGAAATGGATCAAGTTATTTTGGACCTGGGGTCAAATGCAAATGTCCTACCAAAGAAGACTTGGGAATGGATGGGGAGACTCATATTACAATTGTCTCCGATTTAGCTAAGGATGGCGAATCAGTAGAAGATCATCCCCATGGGCCAGCTGCAAGGGGTGACTGTGGATATTGAAGGTGCGAGCATGTTGGCTGAATTTGAAGTAATAGAGATAGTGGGACAACAATCCCTATCCTGCACTCCTAGGAATTGACTAGGTTACTGATATGAAAGGGGTAATCAACCTAAAGAAGCAAAATATGATATTTGAGAAGAAATCGCTACACGTAATAATACCCCTAGATCCTGTTGAAGGATCATGCTATACAAAACTAGTCCGCGATTATGAGAGAGATGAAAATTTGGATTGTATCTATAAGATAATAGCGTGAGACCAAGATTGGGTGAATCCCACTGTGGATGGGAAAATTACATGGGATTGCCAGAGCTCCTGCACTTCAGACTCTGATGAAGAAATAGAATGCTGGCAGAATCGGTTACATAAAGTGACTATGCTGAACTTTAATACGAGGACCTAATTGCTACGCTATGTGTCCTCGGACGTAAGAAATCTACCTTCTTATGATGGCCTAAATGAGTTAGATATCTTTTTGGATCCATTTGAAGGGAGGTACCAGAAAAGCAACGCTTCTAGGCAATGGATTGGGTAATGTGCGTTACGCCAGCAGGATGGTGGGGTATGCATAAAGGAAGCTTTGATGATTGGTGCGAATGTAGGAGGATGATACAAACTTAGTTTGGGAAGCCTAAGATGTGAATGACATACAAGCATGATGGGCAGGATGATCCACATGCACATTTGGCTAAATGGACCCAGGCTTATGGAGAGAAGCCCCAACTTGAGTGGGTGCACTTGTTCTGTCATACCCTGGATGTTGTCCCGATGAATTGGTACATAGAAATAGATCTCTGCCATGGTACAGGTGAATGGGATATTCTGCGTGTGGCTCTGTAATGACATTCCGTTTTCAGGACGGGATTGACTGCATTGATGAGGCACTATAGGAAGTGAAAGAAGCTATCTTTCAGATACCACAAGATCCGTTGGACCTGGTTTAGCATGAGTGGGCTACTCAGCTAAGTCACACACTGGAATGCTATAGCATTACTGCTGAAGAAGAAGACAAGGATCCATGGAAGATTAACATTCCAGAAACAGAAGGTCACTGCAAGGTTAAAGGACCGCAAAATGAGAACCTTGATATAACCACGCCATTGAAAACAAAACAAGTGAACATTGGTACAAAGGAAGAACCCAAATTCATGAATACTAGAGACTACTTGGATGACGTGACAGTAGATAAAGTCGCTAAATTGCTCTGCAAATATCAAGATTTATTCCCAACCATGTTTACGGATCTGAAGGGGATAATCGAGGACCTAGGAATGAAGAAGATTTCGTTGAAGGCCAACGTGAAGCCAGTTAAGTAACAACGTTACTGTCTCAATCCAAAATATAAGGAGAAGGTCCGCTTAGAGCTAGACAAGATGCTCATGGCATGCATCATTGAGCTTGTGGAAGAATCTGACCGGGTAAGCCCAATGGTGGTAGAGGAGAAAAATTAGAAGGCTGAAATAAGGATATGCATGGATCTCAGAAAGCTAAATGATGCTTGTGTATAAGATGCTTTCTTGAATCCATTCACTCATGAAGTGTTAGACAATGTAGGTGGCTAGGAAGCATATTCCTTCACTAATGGGTTCTCGAGATACCACCAGATCAAGATCACACGGGAGGATAGGAGCAAAACAACCTTCATGAATGAGTGGGGTTGTCTTCAGTACACTGTAATGCCATTTGTGTTAAAGAATGGGCCTATGATCTTCTTGCGTGTAGTTGTTGTTACGTTCAAGGAATTTATTCATAAGTTCCTTGAAGTTTATTTTGATGACTAAATTGTATTTGGGTTGGTTAAACGCCATGTAGCAAGCTTGCACTTGATGCTGGATACCTGTCGAAGATACCAGATTGTGCTCAGTCTTAAGAAGTGTCTATTTTGTGTTCCATTTGGGAACCTATTGGGGCATGTGGTTTGCAAATAGGGATTGATGGTAGATCTCGCAAAGATAACAGTGATATTGAACTTGTAAGCACCAAGGAGTGTGAAGCAATTGCGCGCTACCCTGGGACATACAGGATATTGCAGAAAATTTATCAAAGGCTATGCCTAGATCATTGCATCTATGGAGAAATCATTGAAGAAGGATGTCACATTCCGCTGGAATGATGATTGTAAGAAGAGCTTGGATATATTAAAATAAAAGATGCTTACCGTGCCGATTCTAGTTTTCCTAGATCGGAAGAAGGAGTTTCATGTATATGTCGATGCGTCATGTATAGCATTGGGAGAAGTACTGACATAGGCTGGAAGAGAAGGCTTGGACCATCCTATTACATTCGCAAGCCGAAGATTATCCAAAGCGCAGAAGAACTACTCCATTGAGTGCGAAGGGCTAGCTATGGTGTATGCGCTCCAGAAGTATAGGCACTACTTGCTGGGAGGCCATTTTAAGATGTATATAGATACTCCGTGCTGAAGTACCTAGTCAATAAGCCTGTGTTGGTGGGGAGAATCTGCAGGTGGCTCTTATTGTTCCAAGAATACGACTTTGAAGTTGTTGTGAAGCCTGGATGACTGAACATGGGACCAGACCATCTGTCGCGCATCGAAACTAGGGAGGAACCCACTAATTGGGAGGAAGGGTTTCCTGACATGTAGTTATTTATAGTGCATGTTGTGGATGGTCATTTTGAGGATATAATGAATTTCCTCACAAGAGGTACTACACTAGAAGGATACACTATCCAACGAAAGAAGGAATTAGTGATGCACGCAGTAGATTTCTCTGTCATTACTGGGCATTTGTACAAGATGGGGTCTAATGAGATATTGAGATGATATGTACCTGAGTTCGAAAGAAGCAGCATCCTTACGAACATTGATGGGGGCACTGTGGGAGGACATTATGCAAGAAGAGCAACCACACAGAAGATTCTACACGCAAGGTTGTGGTGGCCAACCCTCCATCAAGACTCAAAAACATATTGCAAGGCATGTGATGTGTGTCAAAGGACTGGTAGGCCATTGTGGAGGGATGAGATGTTTTTGAATCCACATATGACATTGCAACCCTTTAAGAAATTGGCGATAAATTTTGTGGGACCCATTTAGCCTCAAGGAAAGACAAGAGCAAGGTACATTATCACTGCGACAGAGTATTTGACTCGTTGGGTGGAGGCATAGCCTGTGAAGGATTTCACGGTTATGACTGTTTCAAAGTTCCTCTTTGAGCATGTATTGATGCGATTTGGATGTCCAAAGATCTTGATGAGCGATCATGGTATGCACTTCCTGAATGTGACGATTAGTGTGTTGACAGAAGAATTTCAAGTATACCACCAGAAGAGCACTCCTTATCACCCACAGAATAATGCGATAGTGGAGGCGTTCAATAAAGTGCTCAAAAATGCACTGACCAAGGTTTGCAATACTGAGCAAAGTGATTGGGACCTACACCTACCTATAATTCTATGGGCTTATCGAACGACATGCAAGAAGTCGATTGGAAAAACCCCCTTTAGGATTGTCTATGGTGTTGAAGCGGTAATGCCTATGGAGTATATTATGTCTAGTCAACGGATAGCAGCACTCACAGGTATGACGGATCACATAGTCCTAGAGGAGAGGCTCGCATAGTTGGATGAACTAGAGGAAGAAAGACTTCTAGATGGATTTCACCAACAGGTCCAAAAGCAACGTGAAAAGGCATGGCATGATTGACACATTAAGCTACGCTCATTTAAGGTAAGTCACCTGGTTTTGCTATATGATAGTAAGTTTGATAAATTTCCAGAGAAATTCAGGATACACTACTTAGGGCCCTATGTCAATAAGGAAATTAATGATGGAGGAGTGGTATAGTTAGTGAAATTGAATGGGGAACCCTTCCTAGGAAAGGTGAATGGCAGTCACTTGAAGCCATACACCGGTTGTCCAGGTATGTGACCAGTTGAAGATAGCATAGTCTTAGCACTCCAGGTAGCTGAAAGGAGGCACGAGACTCTAAACTACACTGCCTGAGTTAGGGAGCTGCATGGTTGGAGGATGGTGCGAAGCAAGGAAGTGTCACAGGTTCTACGGCAGTGTGGAGGGAGATGCGCTACCGAAGAGAAATCGTGCAGCTCGACCAGAAAGTGATCGTTACAGCCACTGTTCATGAAAATACGGTAGAAGTGAGGCCAAATGGAGCAGGAGGCTGGCATTTAAGATGTAATTTATGGCTTAGATCCTTGAAAATTTGCCACCAATACGGCATTAATGAACTGATTTTGGGGGGAACGGTTAGATTTGAATTCAAAATTCCCTATAAATTATAGGTGGATGTACAGCAATAAACACTTGCCATTTTTGGAATTAATTTGTTGAGCTCTCAGGCGCATATGAATCATGAGCAATATGAGCTTTTGATAGCTACTGGGGTATTTGAGAATTTGCCAATGGACACATAGGAATTCTTGTAGAAGATTATGTCAGTGCCCACTGAAATTGTAAATATAGAGCAAGTAGTAAAATATTTGGCACAAGAAATGGACATAGAAGCAGAATTCATTGCTCTAGAAGTGGCTAAAGAATTAGCGAAGGTCCCTAAATCGCCGAGAACACCGAGACCAAAGCCAACCCCAACCAAGGAAATCGTGAAGGAAAAGAAGGGCAAGTAGCCTGCCATACCAGTGTGCACATCACCGAGGAGAAACCCACCAAAGCCCACCTCACATGAGAAAGGCAAGGCTATAAACCTAGAAGCAGAGGACGAAGATATCAATGACATCTTGATGGAGGATGAGGATGTGGAAATGGAGGTGGAGGAGGTTGAATCCCAGGGTACGGACCCTATTACGTAGTTGCTGGAGTATGTCCCTCCTCACAAGCCTAAGTCCAAGGTCCCAAAGGACATTGATGAGAGTAAGACTCCCCTACAAACCCCTCTCCTACCAAATGAAATTGCTTTCGATGGTCTGTGTCAGGCACGGGTGCTGATACTGAACCTTGAGGACTGGGACTTGGTGGACCACGAAAAGTTCCCACACCTAGCGACCAAGGAGCTGATGTGTCGCATCATAGACACAAATATGGGAATGACTGCATTGGAGCTACGGATGTGGCTCAAGGATGTAGAGAAGGTAGGGTTTCTCAACCTGCTCTGGGCACCACACTATAACCACACCCCGTGATAGTTTTGGTCATCAAGCAACTACTGTGCTTGGTGCATAATGGGTGTTTGTGTCTGGATGAGCTGATATCCATCACAAACATGCTAATTCACCAAATAACACACCTACCGTATATAGGCAAGAATCCACCAATGATCTTTAGTGGCAAGGGTGGTGAGCAGGCTCTCACAGAGTCAATGAAGGAAGAATTCAAGCTAGTGAACAAGCTGTGTAGGTACGCTATCTACAGTATCTGCAACCCGACTGTGAAGGTAGCAATGCAGATCCTTGCAAGGAAGGTGATGTAGAAGTGTCATGCTAATGAGGTGCTAGCGCATGTGTTCACACTTGCACAGAAGTGCGTAGAAAGAGTCTCATTTAACTATTCTGACTACCTTCGCGAAGAGTTCCTGTGGAACTGTTGCGAAGCACAAGAGCTCAACAAGACGTTCCACTATGTGTGGCTCTTGCTGTCGATTGTGTTGGTAGCATGGGAGTTACCAGAGGACAACTAGTTCCCTTCAGTCATGCTAGATCTCCCTGAAATAGTGAAGTATGCTTCACTATGGGTGACCAAGGATGCACAGTGAGTCTAGGACAATAAGATCTTCTGGATCTGGATGGAAATGAATATCAGGATGGCCATCAATCACAAGCCTCGATTGTCACCCACGGTGTATGCCAACCTATAGAGCTATGCCGACTTTAAAACTAATTTTCATCGAGTCTCAATCAGGACATAGAAGGAGCTTGAGCAGAAGTGGTATGACTTGTTGTATCTGGCCACAGATGATGCCATTGATGTAGTGCTTGATCAATGGTTGACGGAGTGGTGCACCACACAGACTTGGTGGTGGGTGGAAGCAAGTCCACCACATAGAAGAAGAAGGAGGAGGCCAAGCTAAAGATGGTGTAGTTGGTCGAGAAGAGGAAAAAGGAGGCCACTACGAAGGCCCAGGCAGATTAGGTAGAAAAGTAGGCAAGAAAACAGATAGGTGGAATAGAGCAGGGCTCTGACAAAGGTGCGAGGTCACCTTCGCTTGAGACAAAAGAGGAAGAAACAGAACAGTATGGCGCGGACCCTCAAGAGATGTCTGCCCATATTAAGCACCGAAGAGAGATGGAGAAGGGAGGGTCCAAAAAAAAATCCAAAGTGACCAAGACCTCGTTGGACCTTATCACATCGACAGAGGGAAACTTACATGATATCGGTGACACAGTCAGAGATGTCACCGCGGAGGCCCTATAGCAATTTGAACAACAGCAGCAGATCATCCTAGGGGCCATCTAGACCAGGTTGCAGGAGTTGCAGACCCATGCGTCTTAGGCTGGTATGGTGTCTACTAGCTTGGCTATTGGCACTTTAGAGGCTATCGATATGCTGCGCATGAAGGCTTCCAGTGCGATAGTGCTGTTGGATGGAGCACTAACGAAGGAAAATGAGGCTGACAGGTCCACTGTTAACACCTTGAAGGGAGTCGGGTTGAACCTGGCAACGCTTTCACATGAAGCACTCCACCTCTTGCAGGATGGAGTAATTGCAGAGCTGAGGGCCCGAGAGCATAGCGCCGTCTAGGTGATCAGCGAGCAGGAGATCAATAATGAACAAATGGCCCTATAAAGAAATGTTGCCATCGCTGCTGAGGTCGAGGTGATCGATCAGAGCAAGAATATTATGTAGGTCATTGAGGAGGCATGCAAAATGGTCCTAGAGTTTCCATTCCAGAGGAAGAGCCAGTCAAGGTACACATCCGCAAATTGGCCATAGGGGTGTGTGACACTCAAACTGAGATGGCGTGGGTTCATTTGGAGTTGAACCTACAAATTGCAGAGCTTTAGTTGAGGGCTCAGCCTTAAACACTACTAGAAGTAAAGGAAGAATGGGTGACCACTATCACAGAAGCAGTGATGGCGATGGAGAGTGCAGTAGCGCACTGCAAGCAGTTGTTCGAGTAGTCATTTGATGTCCTGAGAAGCTTGCAGGAGGACCCAAATATACAGAGGCTGGAGATGGAAGTACATGAGCTACAACAGTGCTACGATGAATTTAAGGGCACAACACGAACCGTCACACTGACATAGAGGCTAGCCAAGATATAAGAGGCCAAGTAGCTAAAGGAACAGCCAAACGTGGCGCTGCACAAGGAAGCAGTGCTCAAGGCGAGACTAAAGCCCTAGCTGGAAGAATGTTATACAGTCACATGAAGTATTGAAGGCAAGCTTGTGACTCTGCAAGTGACACAACAAAAGCTTTAAGTGGACAGTGCAGGAGCAGTGACTGAGAAGATAGTGGAAGATGTGAAGCAGGTGGTAGCTCAGTGCATGACCGAGGTAGCGGTCATCCGGTTTGAGCTACATGGGCTTCGTGCAAAGATTTCCACACCTATCAGGTGACTTGAGCATGAGTCATGATGTTTGTGTTGGGGGCCTATTGAGAGCGGGATCCCCCAAGGGCAGTTTTGGGGCTAAAAGCCCATATTAGTGTCAAATTTTGCAATAAAAATGTAAACACTCCGCATTTTCTGGTCATGGAGCACGAAGGTGTCATGTGTCATAAAGGGTAGTCGGCCTTTAGTTGTAGGGACATACAATGACACACAATGTAAGAGAGTCATAGCTTTGAAGAAAGAAGTCTAAGTCTTTGGTTGTGGCATAAGTAGAGGCTCTGCAACTAAGTGTGAAGAGGCCTAGGGTAGAATTTCGTAGCTGAGTGTGCGAACCCCTGTAGCTGTATGCGCAGGGTGGATAGATGTTGTAAACACTTGGAAGATATTAATAAAGATATATGTTCTGCAATTTCTATGTCTTTTTTCTATTGATGCATCTAGATACTTTATGTATGAATTTCCTTATTTATGCTTATATGATGTGCAAATGAATGCAATTACATTGAATAATTGAATGCTTTTACAAATATTTGTTTACACAATGTTAACTATAACTATTTGATAAGATAAGAAAATTACTTAGATTAATTGGGGAATCTGCACGACATGCTGCCATAGCAACATGAAAGTACATAAGTAGTGGGTTACAACTGCGCGAAGGACGATCATATCCTTTCGTGAAGGTATTAAAGGACAGAATAGAGGGCTCGTCTTAGAAGCCCTAAAGAGAAGCCACCCTCACGAAGGCAGCATTAGAGGGAATCAGACGACATCACAACCATCTCAAGGTGCAGAAACCTGGTTCCAGCATCCCCCCATACTGCTTCGAGTGAGACTTTGGTCTGTGCTCCATGGGATGATGCTGAAAGGTCTAGTAGTGTAAGGATTTGTTTGGTTAATTAATGTTGAACCTAGGTTATGCCCCCCTAATCCAACAATAACAAATTGATCTATGCACTATGGGTTGATAAATTGACTACAAATAAATCCATTTGCATGTCCCCATTTCTATTGGTTTATGGAATAGATGTAGTTTTCCTTCTTCCATGGGAGGACAAGTTATGAAGATTATTCAGGAGGTACAAAGTGAACCAAATGATATTCAAAGAAAGATATATTAGACAATCCAATTGCAGCAGTCTAGAGAAGAGGTATACAATAGAACGCAAGTTGTCCAGGAAATATAAAGAATATTTTTGACAAAAGAACCAAAGCTGATGATTTCAACATGGCAGACAAAGTGTTAAAATGGGACTCAAGAAGAGAAGACAAAGGGAAACATGGTAAATTTGAAAATCTTTGGAAAGGCCCATATATCATTTCTGCTTTTAGAGGAAATAATGCATTTTTTCTCAAGGATTTAGATGGAACATAATTATCTGGAGGTCCTATCAATGGTAGGATGTTGAAATAGTACTTTTCATGAGCACACATATTCCCTCATTCCATTGTAAATATCACAATTTTAAGATTTTTAGTTGGTTAGTTCGATAGACCAAAAGAAATCAGATTGAAGACAATGCAGATTTGAGGAATTCAAGGTTGTTGGTCATGTGTTCTTGACACTTCAAGATGAGAAGTGCCATCCCTAGCTGGAGTCACTGTTAGGGTCCTATAATTTATAGAATCTCAAGGTGATTGACTATTTCATAGTTTACAGATTTCAAATTGTTCATAGATTCCAATATTCAATTGATTTCAAAAAAAAAAAGAGAAAAGAAAATAAATGAAAAGAGGGTATATAAAAAAAGAAGAAAAAGAAAACCACAAATGTTGCTCCAATCATATGATCTAAGCATGATTAAACAAATTTCAATTTATGTTGATAGGTTAGAAAATAAAGATATGCCAAATAGTTTAATCTTGGCAAATAAGTAGGTAGGTAAAAATAAAATTTGTCTAATAGTTTAATCTGGACCAAGGGGAGAAATAAGTGATAGAGTAGTTTAGAATTTAAAAAGAAGAAGGAGATAAAAGGAGAAAGGGTCTGCAAGTCCAAGTCCATCCTCCAAATAAAAAAGAAAAAATGCTAGATTAGGGGAATATGGGTAGGTAGATTGAAGAAAATTCAAGGAAAGAGAAAGACGTGAAAATTTCTTTTAAATATTGGAAGACATATCCCAATGTTTTCCTAAGGTTGGAAGAAATACCCTATTTTTTTTCTAAAGTCGGGGGAAGAAATAAAAAATGAGGGGTCTTATATTGTTTTAATATCATTACCCCCTAACTTTACTCTATACCCATATTTTCGTATAGTCCACACCCCTCATTTATTTCCTACCCCACCATGCGCTCACATGTCACATCCTATCTAATATACCCACCATCTATCACCACATCCCCTCTCATTCCATCTGATCCAAGGACCCTCCTTCTCTTCCACCCCCCCTCACCCTCCAAGAGTTAATCCCCGGGGGGGTCTGAAGTTAGCG
Source organism: Pinus taeda (assembly GCA_000404065.3). Classification (NCBI taxonomy): domain Eukaryota; kingdom Viridiplantae; phylum Streptophyta; class Pinopsida; order Pinales; family Pinaceae; genus Pinus; species Pinus taeda. The sequence continues at coordinate 129,581 of APFE031302419.1, forward strand.
GTTTCCTACCGCTTACGTGTCTCACCCTCACGAGTTCACACACACCCCTCTCATACAGCTTACCACTCTCAAGCCCCCACAAAAAGTGGTTTACCCTGATACTCAAACCACTATTCCGTATGACTGTTGTTGTTCCCACCATCTCACGACGCAAACCCGTCTCATCTGCCCTATCACCTTTATTCCCACCATTGAGCAATCAATGGGTTGCACCATTAGCCAAGGGACCCGCGCCAAGTCAAGCCAATCCAACAACATCATTCCAAATCCATAAAAGTGCCAATTCGTGCCATTTTTCAAATTTTAACTGATGTTTTCTGCTATAAGGTGAAAGGTACATTCAGTCATACACAAAGAGCACGCAATGCAATTGCAAGAGGACTTATTTTTTGTAGTAGTAACAATTTCCCTTTCTCGAATCCTGATTCCAATTAATTCCTTTTCTTTCTCCCTCATTGAATTCTGATTTCTTCTTATCCCCTTCTATTACAAATTCATCACAGGACAACTTTCAGAGAATAGTTTTAGAGAAGAATGCCATGGCACCAAAGAAAAATGAACCAAAAGTATTTCATCCAATGGTGCGCCGACCATCAGATTTGGATCACTTGCCACTTGCATATAGGGATTTCAAGGTCCATGAAACACTCTCCGATTTTGATTTGTTTGACATATATTGCTTGTGGGAAGACAAATTTTTAGAAGAGAGGAATGACATAGGCCTCTGGGACACTAATTTTCCTTTTTATGTTCTTCCTAATGCACACAGTTGTCTAGAACTGATCAGGAAATGTCATTAATGTTATAATCCATAGCAAGGAGCAGCGATGACCCCATCAGGACATATCCTTTTTACAATTGATGCTAAGTCAATTATACGGATGATGGAGGCCCTAGTTATTGAAGGAACTACTCCCTTTTCCCATGAGGTCCTCTCTGAAATGTACCAAAAGCTTGATTTTTCTAAGAGAGCCATAACATTAGAACTTTTCATGACTAGGAACACACCTCTACCAAGCAATAACCCTCCTTATTGCTCCTTTGTTTTCCCTGATAGAACTAGACATAGTGTCACTGTACTTTCCTATTTACTTGGCTATTACTCAGATCAATGGCTTGATGAAGCTATAATAGATTTCTTGTCTATTTTGTCAATAGAATCAAAGCCCTCTATGCTCTTCAATTTCAGCCAATTTTTAGAACATGCCATCCATGAGCAACTTGTAAATGTATTCATAGATGAAGTGTTTCATTATTCCTAAGTATTAGTATATATGTTTGTGTATTTTCATGTGGCCAAGTTCCAGTTTTCAGTGAGCAAAATGAATGAAGAAGGTGAACCCCAATCAGTGATATTCTAGACAACATTGGTGATGAAAGACCAAAATTATTTCAGCTATAAGACGTTTGTGGAGATGTTTATTCACCCAAAAATGAGCCTCCTTAATGGGACTGCAGAACCTAGGATCACTAAAAAATAAGGAGAATTATGCAGCGGTCAGACCAATCTAGAATAGGTGATTGGTACTTGTACCAAAATAACACTGAATTAAGAGTGTATGATGTGAGTTTGCCCCATACAAACTTCGAAAATTCCTCCCCATGAGGATCTTTGCACTGGAATATATTAGACAAATGATTAATGCAGATGAAGTTCATTTTGTATTAGCTTAGAAAATGTCCTAGTTCAGGATCAGATCTCAAATTGGTCCCTTCATTTGCGACAGCAGAGCAGCATGGGAGGGGGCAGATAGAACACTGAAGGAAATGAATTTTACCCATAGTTTCACATGATCTTATGACCTATGGGTATCATTTTCAAGAAGAGGATAGAAAACAAGTCAACATCATATATCCACACTTAGAGGCCTGAGATTGAAAAATACATGAATCATATTGAGTGGATGCCTGATACATTGCAGGAGGTCGAAGAACAAGTGATCTCTTCTTCCAGTACACAGACTCCAAGATAGCAGGAAAAAAAAACTATTGAAGATAGGAATGAAAAAGGAAAAGAACAAGAACAGGGAATAACAGGGAAAATATCTAGATAAGATCAGTCACTTGGGACTGATACTTCTATGAAGGAATTCAGGTTGAAATACAAGAAGAAGCCTAGAAAACATATGGACATAGACAAAGGATCACCACAACAAACAATGATCAACATAATTGATATTCTAGATTCATCCCAAGCTGGAGGGAAATCTTTTCCTGCCACTCTGATTTTAGAAAGGCAATAATATCTTCAAGTGTCCTCATCTACAAAAGTGACTAGAGAAAAAGAAGAGACAATATTTGATACATTTAGAGAGATCAAAATCGGAAATTTAATACTAAAAAAGAGCACCTATGGTTAGTTTTGGAAGCAAAGTGAAACTGCACAAGGCAAACGTCTCTCTGCTTTTAATTCCAAAAAGGGCAAAATTCATATGGAATTTTTGGAAGCACAAACAATAGAGCCTAAAACCCTAGCAGATTACAAGCAAACTTCTTTTGAGTTTGATGCCAGAAATGTCCATCCAATTGATTAGCTAGGAATGCACAAGAAAATAGGTGAAATGATTTCATCCACTCTAACCAACACTTCTACGAACTTGTTCAAAATGTAGGTGGCTCTATCAAACACTCAATCCGAGTTGAAGATGGAAAGGATTTCATCACAGTCAAAGGACAATAAAATTAAGTCTTTGGAAGACTTGGTAGTGAAGATTGGGTATGATCCCTCAGATATAAAAGAAGATGAAGAAGTAATAAAGAAAAAAGAGATAGATATTATAGCTTTGAAGAAGCAACTCAAGATGCTTGCTACACATGATCCACTTACCAAGGAGATAGAGGAGACAGAAAGCCAAAAGGATGATATGATGAACTTAATAGTGGAGTAGTCTCTCTAGATCAAACAAATTGAATTAGAGATGGAAAAATGGTGTAAGAGAAAGAAAAGGTAGCACATATGGCTAGCACAACAATGGAGGCGCTTCCTCTTATAGCCCCTCCCATAACCACTCCAGTAACTACAATCACAGTAGCAGGAAGCAGTACAGAACAATTGGCCAGATCATTGGAAGGCATGAATCTGCAATTTGAGGAGATAAAAAGATTGGAAACCCAAGTTAGTGTGATGCAAGATCAAATCAAAAGTGTTGAAAGTAATCACTCTGTGGAAATGTAGAGGGAAAAGGCATTAATAGAAGAACTACAAAAATCAGAGAAAGAATCATTTATTGGAAACACTCTAAGGAGAGTTAAGGAGATTTTTTGGCACAATATAATCAATGGTATGAATGAAATTTGGCCTAGAATCCAAATTATCTTTGAGCAAAAATAATTAGTGGAGAAGGCTAGAGAAGCCATTTCAGCTACCAATGTAGAATTGGGAAAAATACCAACAACAAGTAACATGATAATCACATTTTTGAATGCAAGGAACAAGTATGAGCTGGAAGTGTTGGGAGTGGCAGATAGAACAGAGACTATACTAAAAGTCAAGAAGGTGCCAATAAAGAAGAGCTTAAATGTGTGGCTAGAAGAAAATTGTCAACTTCTAGAATTGACAGTCATCATGTTCTTTAAAAGAACACAACCTTTACATCAGAAAGGTCTCCCATGTCTATTTGTCATAAATGACAAAATCATGGACAAAAGGGATTATGTCAAGAAAATCCAAGGCATAGCCACAGATGTTGCAAATCTTTCCAACATCAAAGGCAGTATAACTGGAAAGGCATTGCTAAAAGCTATCAACAATTTAATTTACAATGAGCATGAACTGAAGCACGTATTTCTAGTCAAACCAACATTTGCTAAGTACATTGAGGCTAACGAAATATACAGAAGATTAACTAAAATCAAAGTTCCAGATGAAGAAGCGTGGAGTGAGCTATGTGATTATTAGGAGGAATGAGACAAGGATGACTAGAGTGCCAACACAGACCTAATTCAGCACTAGCCACATCAACAGAACCACTATAGTCAAATTAATATTTCAAGCAACAACATCCCTAAAAAGAGGACGACCTGCCCCAATTTTCTCAGCATGGCCACTTCATGGTTACATTAGTCATTTTCCCTTTCATTGTAATAAATAATAGGTTGCTAAATGTACAAGGCAAATCATTGTAGTTTTTTTGTTTACATACTCCATGTATTGGGAGTATTAGGGGTTGGACCCAAGTCATAGAAACTATCATTTTAGTTTGGAGCATTGTAATTTTCAAACTGGTGCATCAATAAAGAGGACTGTTTGCAAGATACTTGACCTATTCTAACCTGGTGATGTCTTTCTTTCTATGTTGAACGTATATTTGTTTATTCATGCATATTTGATTCTTCTTGCAAAGAAGAAATTATAGTTTAAGATATGTTGTTAGAACACCTTACTACTATATGTGTTTACAATCTTAATGTTTTCCTTTGAAGTATGATTAAAAAATACTTAAATGCTTTTTAATCCTGACTGATATCATTTTTTTGTCATTCCATTTCTCACTATGCTCCCAAGATCTACTAAAAACAATTAGCATTCCTTGTAAATGCTCAGGAAAATTGATGTTACCACCCAGCCTGTGACTCCATAGCCCAATGGAAAATATTCAAGAATGATCTTCCCCAATAAATGAACAAACAAACAATAAATCAAGCAATCTATTTATTTCTAATAAATAGCCTAATACATTAAAACAATGAAATCAAAGTTAAATCATAAATATATAGAGAGATCCCTCTCTAAGTCTAGGAAGGCTAGGTCCTAGATTCATAAGTGATTTGATGTATCTATTGTGACTTTTAACTTGCCAATCTTCAAAATCACAGAACGATATCAGATTGTTGCAGAGTGAGAAGAGGATGTGGCTTAGGCCAAGGGAAGAGGAGAATATATATTTGAAAATAGGCACAAAGGTTTCCATATATAGTGAGTATTAGTTCCTTATTGAGTGTGGGTTGGAGCCTACAAAATAGGGGATTGGTGCTTCCACATTAATGGGCATCTAAAGATAGCTTGGGGGCCGGTGCCTCTTGAAATTTGGTGCTTGAATGAATCCAAGGTGTTGCAAGTTGGTGATTGCAACAAATCCATGAATTTGGTTCTTCAGATGGTACTTCTGGTAACCTGATCAGGAGTCTACAAAAGGAGGGATTTGGTGCTTCCTGCTATTGGGTGCTATCAAACAATTAGAGGGAACTTGGTTCTTCATGTCAGTGTTGTCTCACATAAAATTTTATTTAATAGTGTAGGAGCTATTACATTAAATAACAAACAAGTTTTGGTGGTTTTTCTCCCATAAGGGTTTCCACAATAAACCTTTGTGCCTAATGTGTATGTTTCTCATGGTGCTTGTGTTCATGTGATGATTTTTTCTTACACATGATATATTGTTGATTGATTAGATGAATGGTAATTTCCATGTTTTAATGTTAAATATAAATTGGTAAAAAGTTTAAAATTAGACTTAATACTTATTCATCCCCTCTCTCAGCATTAACATTGTTTCCAACAATGTATTTTCCTATTATGTTTCATGAATTAATATTTCATATACTAGTTCTTCTTCCTACACTATTTCCTATAATTTGTATTCTTCTTCCCTATGCAGTTATCCCTCATATGTGTGATAGCTCCAAATATCACCCTTGGTATTTGTGATGCTTGGTTTATGGCCTAGGGAAACCCCTCCTTTCAAACATGGTCCAAATATTTTAAAAATAGTGTTTTACTCCCTGTACGCTACTTTTCCCTGTGATAAAAGCATGTACACACAGCTTAGTCAATACCCAACCCACATATATGTGTTAAAACACTTAAAAAGAATAAAATTTCTTAAATATAGGTGGAGATCATGGGTTTTACCTATTTATTACCTTGTAGTGCCCGTGGCTCAACTATTCCGTACTATTTCCCAACTAAAATACTAATTGGGAGAAGTATAAATAGAATTCTATGGGAATTCCTTAAGGAGGAGAAGAGATAGAGTTATTATACTAAGATTATCCCCTGAATGAGTCTGAAGTATGCCTGTGCTTCAAGCACTTCCCCAAGCTTCAGAAAACCCTTTTTTCCTTGAGTGTTGATATTCTCCCACTTGCTTGAGATATCATGGTATTGGTTATGGAAGGAGGCTATTGAAGACTCGAACTGGATGGACCTGTAGGACGGTTCCACTTGTAGCTGGAAGAAGAAGACTCAGGTGAATTCTCTCCATGTTTATTATATTTTTCTACGATAAAAAGAAATGTTGTCTTGTTCCTGAGATTGACCTTGTTTATGCATCAGATGTTATCATAATTCATGTATGAATGTCATTTTGATGTATAACTAATCATCTTACTTATATGATATAAAGTTGATTTCATTAAAATGCTTTATCTATATGTTGTTATGTATGTGCGAATTGGTTGATTTGCATATTCAAAGATCCTTAGGAGTTGTATAGGGTCTAAACCCTGCTGGAACTACCCAAACGAAGGACATTCGGGTATGTTCATCCTTGCATAGTTTGTTTATTTAAGCATGTTGCCTGATTTGTATGCGTGTTTCTTGCTGCATATTGCTCTTGCTCTATTGGGGTTCTAACCCAAAGCCCTAAGGTACTTATTCCTTGTAACAATATGGTCCTTCTTCTTCGTTTATAGATGTCATGTTAACAAAGGTTGTCCCATATTTGTCCTTGGAGCTAGTTGTCTCCTCTAATTCAATTACTATTTGAGAGGTCTCCCCCTTTTGAACAAGGGTATTTTTCCTTGGCCTATGAATCATAAAATTTTGGTGATCCCACTTGATTATAGGGGTCCTTATCCTTGGTGGTATGAGGTCCTTCTTTATTACAAGGGGATTTTATCTTAGCCAAAGTGGCTACAATTTCCTTCTCTATGATTTCAAATTTGGGCTTCCCCTTCTTGGGAGGTCTATGTTTGGAAATGAACTTCAAATTTCCTTTTACCACTACGGGGAGTCATATATCTATTAAATTTGTTTGTATTTGTACAAGATATTGTCTATCTAGATCCACAAAATTCATCCCATAGAAAAATATGGCCTAATATATCTAGTGCATCAAAAACTTTCCAATGATTAACCAACGGTGGGATAGGGCTTCTTGCTATCCTCACTTGTCCTTTCCAGTAATTTCATTCAAATATTGTAATAATAAGTAATATGTTCTCAATACTTGGAGTATATGCTTAGTCTCGCAATGAACAAAGTAGCCTAAACTACCAGTAGTAGACCACACTAAGTCATCCTTCACAATAGATATAGAATAAAATATGGGATGAAACTATTTTCAAAGGCGGTGGTAGACTTCCCATTTTAATCCCATTTGTTTCTTCAATATAACATTCATCTTGGAGGAAGAAGTTCTTATTAGCAAGGGTGGACTCCTACCTTTCCTCTTTACTGCATGGTAGGCTTGTAGGAATGCATTTTTACCTTATTGAGGATGGTTTCATTAATATGTATCTCCTAGCCCTTAATCACTATGCCATACTCTTATCCTATGAAGCTCTAAAAATTTAAAGAAAAATCCACGGAAACCTCATCATCATAGCCCGTTAATACTTCAAATAAAACCAACCACTAGCTCTTTTCAAAGATATTCACTACCCCAATATTATAATGGATGTTGATAGTACTAGTGGGTTTTGTTTAACTAAATCCATCCCACATTGTACAAACTTTTATACAGTGTACCTATTATGTAAGAGTGTCTCGAATGTGGAAATCGTTTGGGATTCTAATTAAAGAGTTGTGAGTGTATCTGATGGAATACTATTACTGTCATGAAAAAAATAGGTATCTTAGTAAATGGAGTCTGAAACAATGCTCAAGGTGACCAACCTTGATGCAAGAGCATAGTATCACATTCAATTTTATTCATATGACACTAAATTTTCTATAGTCCTTGTGATCACTACCCCTATAGGAGAAAAACATGTTGGTGTGGTTCTTGTAGAATTTGTAGGCACTACTCCTATAGTAAACACTATAAAAAAATATTAGTAGCAAGGAACTTGCAGTAGAGATAGGAGTACTGATTTTTGGAATTTTCTTATTTACATTCAAATAGAGTGCCTTTCTCTTGATTTGTTTATGTTAGGAAAAAATGGTGCATCATGGGGATGATTTCAAGTTTGGATAGGAAACAACCTATTGACTACGGATGGATCACTGTCTTGTGTGAGTTAATTTGTGATCATTCATGTGCATGGATGATCCTACTGGTGATATTTTCTGAATGGTACTAAAACTACTTTAACATGTGTAGGATTCTTCGGAGTTTTCTATATTTATTACCCTTTTCTAACGAATTTTAATTTTCTAACCTTGTTACCATGCATAATGTAATATACATGCAAAACCGTATGAGAGTGGTGGCTTAAGGATTCATACCTCAGAGTTATGCAATGATTTTCGATAAATAGGTGATGCCACAGAATGGGTCAAAGATAGTCTTGTATTATTTAGTATGTAGAGAATCATGTAGGTGAATAGATAATCTTGTAGGAGCTACAACCTCGCATTATCTTCTTGTTAATGAGTTTATCTTGTCTACAGATAGTTATTTTTTAAATTTCTAGGTCCAAATTTTAAATCTTTCTTTGAGCTATGGATTCTAATGAATGTTGGGCCTTCATATAGATTTATAATATTTCATGTGGATTTCCTATATATTTACAATATTGACCACTACCTTATTAGAGAAGTTTGTTTGGTGAGAAAGGTGAACTTTTTGGTGACATTGGGAAGGTGGAAACTGGCACTTATGGGAAAATGTGAATCCTTTGAGAAAAAGAGTGGAAGTTAAACTTGGAACAAGGTGTTGTTTAGTGGAAAGTTGTGAAAAGTATGGATAATATCTTACTAATATGATACATAGGATAAGGATTGCATTACATAACTATTTATTTTCAATTCATCCTATAGAATTTTGATCTAATATAGTGGTTGTTTGGCTATAGGTGGGACTTGGAAATCTACATAGAAAGATTAAAAAAATTATTATGAAAATTTCTTCTTTTTCCTTTCGCTCTTTTATTTTTTCACATTTTTTCTCATCTTTATTAACACATATGGTAATGGAATGATTATGGTTTTCACCATTTCCATACCTTACACAGCCTTTAGGATTTCTTGGTTAGGAATTTTATCTTACAAACTCATAGATTATCTCATAAAGGTTTTCATTTTTAGAGTTTGTCCCAGGTTTCAAGTATTCATACTCTCACGTACATTGAAATCATGTCTCCTAATTGTGAGGATGAACTATTTTTTGATAAATATCTATTATATACTTCAATCTTGAAAATATTAGCTATTGAAGGAATTTTCTCTTCATCAATAGTTATAATTCGCTAAGCCATTTCCAAAGGCTTTTCCCACCATGTATGGCCCTATCAACCTATTTTTGAATGTTCCCTTGAAATATTTAAATTGGGAGCCATAAATCAAGGCCCAATCACCTTGCTTGAAGTCCTTGTTTATGATAAATATGTCATGCCATATTTTTCTTTACATTTGGACCATCTCAGTGAAAAGGAGAGCCTACATCCTATTTTCTTCTAGGGCATTTAGTTGCTTCCTTTCTTCTTCCTAAGAATTGGTCAATTCCATTTCTTGTTATGAAATCAACTCACAAAATAAAAGAAAATATAGATCAATGACTTAAATAATATCCTCTTTGAGGGGGCGGCCTCCTTTACATTACATCAATGAACAATTCTTGGATGATACAAATGATAATACCTCCTAGGTATATATAGGAGTCTAAGGGGCCATAATATAATTAGATCCTACATAGTAATAATAATGTAACGACACAAAAGTAACAATAGTGGGCTTCTATGGGCACATCAATAAAAATAGGGGGTTGCACTAACAATAACAATAAAGGGAATACACTAGTACTATACGGACCTAACATGCCCCTCTCCTTCAAAAAGTTGTTGTCCTCAGTGCTTGAGTAGTTTCGGATGCTTTTCTATAAAATTATCATCCTCCCATGTGGAGTCTTCAGTGGGTAAGTTCTTCCACTTAATGAGATACTCTGAAATTAATTGATTCCATAATTGTTGGGTTCTTGTTTCGATGATTGCTTCAAGCTCAAATATGATTTTCCCTTCACATTAAGTTCTAACAACATTGATTAAAATGGGAGCTTACCACTGATAACCTTATTTAAGCATGAAAAATGGAAAATTGGGTGTTATATGAAATTTGTGACTACAGACATAAGTGTCTTCCCTAGGTCTAGTGCAGTAATCTATAACAACAGAAAGAAAGGATTATAATGTCTTCCTTAAAATAAATGGACAATGGGATGAAGCCTACCTAGAACCTTTCACAACCTTCATTCCTTTCTTGGCTTGTATGCTCCAATCCTAACTTTGATCACAATAATTAGAACCTTCACAATCAGACAACACAAGCCAAATATATATGACATCTATGTAGCATAATCCAATCATTCATTCAATAGATCAACAGGGTATTGAAATACATGAAATCATAACATCACATATAGGAAAACAATATATTCCTTGTATTAATAGAAATGGAGAGGGTTACAACCAAATATAGGAGTTGATCTTGTAGAAGAGCTCCTCCAAGTGGACTTGTCCTTCCTTTTCACAAAGTGTATCTATATGTCACCCTAATGGATGGAATAATTACTCTCACAATAGAAGCATAAGGATAGAATATATATTGAAAATCCAACCCCTAGTGCATCGATGGTAGCAAATATATAGAAGAGGATGGACAATTAGAAATTCTTATCCATTTACAAATCTAGGCGTGAGATCCACTCTTGATGGGAGGATAAGTTGAAGGGATAAGGGGTGAAATCTCCAAGGTAGGATAGGATAGGATTTGAGACATTCATCCAAGGTAAATGGTTATAAAAACTCTTGGAATCTTCTAGAAGAGGGAGCCCTAGCAAGGGACAACTTGTTGATGATTAGCACAGGTCCAAAGAGGGTCAACCTATTGGTTAACGTAGTCTCTCAAGGAAACAGGGTGTGTTAGGCCTTAAAATCACTGAAATGAAGTAGCTAAAGGTCGAAACTCAACGATTAAGGAGATTCATCCTGAGGGATTTGTTTAATGATGATGATAAGGGGTAAAAGGGCATTGATTGATCCAATTAATAGGCGTATTGACCAGATGTCACAAAATGGCCTATAATAGATTTCCCCCTAAGGCACAAATTCAGAAATGGAAACTAATGACTAAAGTGCTTTACCTCGTGACAAGTTGGAATACAGAACAATTGGCGATATCATTATCTGTTACAATACATTTAGATATTGATTGCTGAGGGAGGCATACCCATGCTCAACATAGAATCTAACATTAAATGTACAATTATCAAATAGACACGTCCACTTATGACAAAAGGTGGGCCAAATGGTTGTATGAATGTCTGTATGATCATAGCCATAATACGTTGTGATCTTGCACTAATCCTGAAATCATAGCTCGAATGGTTGGAACTATATCTAGGGTCTTCTACCTAATTCACATGATCATCTAATGTACGAGTCTAACCATGTGAATCAATGAGCTAGAGTCGAACATGCTAGACAACATCTGATTACTGAGTAATGATGTAAGCTATTAACAGATGCAAGAGAAACCACCAATGATGTTAATGGTTCTCATGGTACTGCAATACAATTTGTATGTTGTGAATGAATGAGTTGAAGTTGAACACCACACACAATCTGTCAGTCAAAGGTTAATGATGTAAACTTGTCCCTAAGAGTGAGGAAAATTTCCATTTAACTATGAAAGAACCAAGGTACCGAGGGGTTTCTTCTAAGTTAATTTCCTGGATAATGAGTTGACGTTGACAGGAAGTAACCCATCATAGGAGGGCAATTATGTGTCCCCCATCCATTACATGAAATAAGTCTCATGATTTGAGATAGAATGACAATAAGAAAAAACTAGATTAGGAATGGTAGACATGGAATGAAGGCTTAAAAGTATTAGAGGAGATATCAACTCAATGATTTCTCTTGAACACACTGACAGCTTTGACCCAAATAATGGAGGCTTGAAAAGGTATGATGAAGCAAAAGACAACTAGATTTCCCAATGCAACATCCATAAACATTAAGTGGAAGAGTGTCATGTTTAAGAGTGAGTCATTGCCATTAACAAGTGGAGTACCCTATTTTCCCAATTTCCCCAACCATTTCTCATGAATACCTATTTATTTTTACAAGCTCGAGGAGGATAACATATGGTTGATATGTAAGTTCATCCTTCGGATGAATCCGTTGGAGTATATTTAACGAACCCTCAAAAGGAGTGTTTCGGTCCCATGATGTTTAATGAGTCCATCACTATTTGATGTTCTAACGAGATCGACGAAGGTCTAATGTAGAAATTTTGAATAATTTAACACATATTCAATGGAGATTATCTTGATCATGTACTATTGCGGAAAACATACACAATACATAAGCTCCTCTACGTTGATC
>APFE031302419.1:145001-165913 GCA_000404065.3 Pinus taeda
CCATCCTGGCAATTTCTCCCTTCCATTCACCGAGTCCTGGTAGCTATGCCAACTCTTAGGAAGGCCAAGGAGAGCTAGACTCACCATATCCTCATCCTCAACAGTTAACCCCACACTTCCAGCTCATCTTGGCATTGGGTGAACTTCGTGAGATACTGGGGCATACTGTCTCCATTCTCACACTTAATGTTTCTAAGTTTTATCCTTGAGCACCATTCCACCAACTCAAAAAAAACTCAACTGCTTCTGATCTAAAATTCGTGAGAACAAAGTATTTCTTATAGAGAGATCGACTGTATGGGCATTCACCGGATATCTCACCTTCCAAAAAAACAATGAATCCAGAGGCTACCTGGCCCGATTACAGACTCTACCTAAAGAAATAAGATGTAAACACTTTCGGAATAATAGATCCGATGATCAATCCTCGCTTGATATCCTGTAGAAATCTCTTCTACAAATAAGCCAGCTCTGATACCATGTAGAAATTTTGAATAATTTAACACATATTCAATGGAAATTATCCTGATCATGTACTATTGTGGAAAACATACACAATACATAAGCTCCTCTACGTTGATCATCAATATAGCAGCGTCAATAACAATAAAACATCAAGAGCATTCACACACTAACACAGTATGTATCCTGGGGAAAGCATCACGCTAAAAACCCCAACTATCTGTATATTAATGATTGAGTCATGTAACATTACACAGCATAATACTTCTCACAAGTATCTCCACCTCTGTTACACACAATACAGCTCAGATCTGAATCAATCACTGGCTCAAATCTCCTTCGCTGCTTGCCTGGCTCCGCTGCTCAATACCTGCTCAAGAACTGATGATGATTCCAAGGCAACCACGTATTTACTTGGCAAAATCACGTGAGCACAAGATACAATGTGGGAAAATACGTGGGCAAACTCATTGGCATACTCAATCCCTTGATTGTGCAAGATCTGGTGCACAACTATAGTCACAACTGATAGCAATCTGATTCTCTACCACCTGTCCCTGTTGAACTGAACATGCACTGACATGCAACTGAGTTAACTGATGTATTCATTAGTTGTATTATGAGTTAATAACTTGTGATTTAATTAATAACTAATTCACCCAACTCATCTCTAGTCTATTTTCCAGTTAGACTAAATACAACCAGTTTAACAAAGCTAAACTGAACACAACTTCATCAACTGCACCTCCAGTCCACTAAACTCAACTCACTTGAGTTCTAACTGAAGTCCTGCATGCAAATATTAGTCATTCCATAGGTAACCACGTATTTCCTTCTGGGATCTTCATGTACCACATCCGTAGCTCATCCTGAAGTGCTCCAAGAGAATAAGACAAAGTTTATAGTCTAAATATTATTATGAGCTAATAATATTTGACTATTCTATATTTAGACTGAGCAGTCACTCCGCAGTGATCTAGAAATACAAGTCCATCTATTTTTCCCAACTTGACCAATCATCCATAAACAACAACCTGCAATCCATAGACATGATCCATATGTCTAAAAATAGACATAGTCTAAAAATAGACTTGCGCCAAAAATAGCCTGCGGGCCCACTTAGTGAAGGCGAATCTTTTCCACTAAGCTCCATCATCTTGTTGCATTCTCAACAAGAATTTTTTGTTGCACACTTTTCAACATCTAATTCAATGTATTTTTCATGTTTAGAGAGTTTGAAAAAGAGGTGAAAAAGAAAACTCCAAAGGTTCCTTTTCATGTGGCAGAACCTTCCAATTGGCCCCACAAAGTTAAATTCCCTTGCAAGATTTCTAAGGGTGACCACCTTCTTAGGTATTATCCTGGTATTCCCAAGATATAAGAAGTGTGGTTGATAGGCTCACATTAGCCTTTTCCATCAGCCTTTGGATATAATGTTGGTAATAAACCATCACCTAGTGATAGTAAGGTCCATGGGAAAAAGGGTAAATTTAAGTTTCCATATAGGATATGTGAAGGGAATCATCCTATTCACCTTTGTCCTTATATGGATGAAGCCTCAAAATTGTTGGAAAACCCTACAACTTCTAATCCTCATCTTCTAGTTGGTTAGCAAAACCTTTCTCCCGATCCTCCACCAGTTGATGAAGTGATTGATTAGAATCTGAACCTAATCAATCCCACTCTGTCTCAATGTGAATCCCATGAGTTTGTCCTTGACCAACCATTGGTTCAGAAAATGGTTGAACTAATTCCACCTTCATTCGATCGTACATTTCTTGTAGAGAGTGAGGATCATAACACTTAGGTTCTTCTTGTTTCTCATGATTCTACTAGATAAGATAGAATTTCACTTGTTCCCATGGAAACCCCTCCAGGAAAATGGCCCATTATCTTTGATTGGATTCAATTGACATAACCTCTTCTCCAACAATTTTGAGGCTTCATCCATATAAGGACAAAGGTGAATAGGATGATTCCCTTCACATAATATATAGGGAAACTTAACATTACCCTTTTTCCCATGGACCTTGTTAGCACTCCAGAGTGTCACAAGGCTGAGAAAGGAGACCGACAGAGGTAAACTCAAACTAATATTTAGATCTAGTAGCTAGCCCTACCAAATTAGAGAGGGATCTCTCTATGATCTCACAACCAGTGAGTGGCTAGAGAGGAAGATAGATCTTAGGCTAGATATTTGAAGCTTAGTAGGGTTTGATTTAAGGGTTTGTTGGACCAGGGTCAATAGGTGTAGAAAACTAGGTGAGGGTTTCAAAAGATCAGTTGTAGAGATATAATGGGGCAAGGTAGGTATGTTTAGTGACATTTTTTGGTTTTCATGGTGGTGTAGGGTTGAGTTATGAATTCATTTATCAGAGGAAATTAAACATAAACATGAAAATCTCATCAAAACAGAGCATAAACATATGAATGTTTCTTGAAGACTATTGAGATGATCACATGAAAGCATTAATATGGAAGTAAGGAGACATACAATTCATACTGATGATAAGACAAAGAAGAAACATTGTCACAAAATCATACCATAGGAGTCCCAAGATAATAGTTGCAGTCTATCTTTACTGCTCCTGCAAAAGTGATTATGTACACTAGCTTCAAAGCCTTTGAATCACAAGCATCAAACCCTTGATTTCACTTATATATAGCTACATATAGACCAAAAACTACATTCCCCCTCTTAGGGGTCGAATCCATCATGATAGGAACTATTTATATCAATCTCTCTAACTAAACCTAAAACTAGGGAGGTTAGAAACTAACTCGCTGTTTAGACTAACTGACTTAGTTTGACTTTGAAAGCATTAATTACAATAAAATTCACTCTTACCATCCCTAGATCAATTAATTACATAATTTATATTTATCTCAAGACTAATTACAACAAGAGAAATCAACTCCTGACCATGAAAAATTCAAAAATAGGTTTCTCCATAGAAGCGCAGTGACATGTTCAGAAGCGTAGTTTTCTTTCAGCAGAAGCATAGTGAATTTTGGAAAGGTGTTTTGGAGGCCTTCCTCGAGGATTTTTGGGATACAAGTGGTACGATTGCAAATATTATGTTGTCTACTAAACAATAGAATCATCAAGTACTACCAACACCTTCTACAAACCTCTAAAAAGCTAAGTTGAAGTCAAGTTGTCCAGAGTGTAGCAACTCTCTTGTGGCAACTATATTTTGGGCATTTCTCTCAAATCATAATACATGTGCATAAACTGAAGAATTTTTTTGTTCTTTGGTCTATGATTGACAAAAAACTCCTTCACTTTTGTAAAATTCTTCTGCATTACTTCATAAACTAATTTTGAAGTAAGTCTATCCCAGTGTGCAGAAAATGACCTCAAAACCCTAAAAATCATGCACATTATCTCTGCTGATATCGTGAAGTCCATCCCTATTATGGTTGTTTTGTCTTTCTCAAAATTTGTAGCTAAAAGGCTGGTCAATTTGGCATGGCAACCCACCTCTTGAATTCTTTCACAAAAGCCTAGGCAACCCACATCTTAAAAGGATTTATTGATGAAAGATGAGGCCATAATCTCTTGGACCTTAGTGGTATCATGCCTAGAAAATTTCCCTCCTTTGTTGTACTTATTCTTGTCACTATCTATGGTTTCAGTATGCATGGTAAATCCCTAGCTTGGTAGGCAGGATAGATAGAGTATGATTTGGGAAGGCAGGGGAATGGGACAGTTGTGTTGAGGGAAGGGAATGGAGGGGATGTGAATTAGTGAAATTTGTGGGAAAATTCTTAATAGTTGTGATAACAGTTAGGGAGGCTAGGGAAGTGAAATTTCTTGAAAAGAGTGAGGGGAATTAGGGAAAAAGGACAAAACACAGTCCTAGCCTAGGATTTCTACAAAAGCATAGTGTAGGCTTAGGGTTTTACAGAAAATGAGGGGAAATGAAGGGAACAGGTATGGGAAATAGTTTGGAGAGGTAGATAAGGTATGTATGGGGGTGACAAAGTTGAAAAGCTAGGGTTTTTCTTAGTGAAACCAACCAAACACAAAAGGAAACGAAAAACATAGTGAAAACCATAGGAGAGGGATTTTGACCATTTATTGAAGATAATTAACTGAATAAGAGATGATGAGAGGCAACTTACTTAATTTTGGAAGAACCCATTTGATGTTTATTTTACCCTTTCAATACTTTGATTTTCCTCCTTTTCCAAAAGCACAACGAAGGTACTAGAAGCACAACAAAACTACTAGAAGTGCAGTGAAATTAGTAAACAAGGGTTTTAATGAGGAATTTTGATGCTCTATTGGCTAGGATGAAGCTTGATGTTAGAGATATTCTCGATGAAGGTGAAATGAGCAATTATAATGCTTGGATGGTCTTCTTATAGGCTAGAAATAAATTTTTTTCTTAGGTCATGGAGCTATATCATATGCCTTTGAGAAATGACTATAGGAGAGTGTACAACAACTTTATCACTTTATTAAGCATAGTTACATCTTCAGAAGGAGGAAAATGTACCTTAGAAAACTCTTTGAACACTTTTCCCTAATTACTACTCCCATAATGGTGACATGAGGCGATGAGATGACCCCTATATGACTCTTTAATAATATGACCTAACAATGACAAAAAATGGACATCTAAGACCATGATTTGTACCTTTAGTTCTTTGAAGAATGAATGACCATGAAATGATGACCAAGACACTCTTTATTGACAAGGAGTGATGACAAGACCATGATGGCCTTTAATGAACTTGAGAATGAAGGGAGTAGTAATGACCTAGAACTGCCCAATGATCAAATTTTATTTGAAAATTTATTCGAAACTATAACAATTTGACCTAGAACCCTATCAACCATGTTGAAAGAGTACGTTTGATCATTGTTGACTCATAGACACTTATATCAGCTCCAATTGGGAATGGAATCTCCTTTAGGAGGTATCAAGAACACTGTAGACTGGGTAACCTCTTCCATTGTATGATGGAGTGAAAATAAAACACTTGAAACTCAAAAGACTAACTGAATAAACTTAGAAAAACTAAAACCGCCTTGACTTAACTCAAAAACATGACTGCTAACTGAACTTACTTACACATCGCACCAGACCATCAGGATCTTAGGGCCTTCACCTTGAGCTTCAAATCTTGATGATAACCACCACTTGTTGAAGATATATATACAATCATGTAATATGATCCCTCCAGTGTAACCAATCGAAATGGTTACTTACTTGAATTCTACTGTATTTTCCTTGAGAGGATAGAAAAAACAAAAGATAGGAAACTCAAAGTGTCCACTAAAAGTGTGCTCATGATCCATAAGTACAAGAAAATTCATCTTCCCAGATGGCTGCAACAAATATGGTGATAGGTCTTCCTATGGTATCATGCAGAGATGGTTTTTGTTCCAGATGTGTACTCAGAAAACATCATGTTGGCCGGATAAATCGATCTTGCAGACAAGGAGGATCTCCCTAGTATCAAAAGATATCTAGCAACAAGCAGAACAAGCAAATCTACCTTTCTCTAAACATTTTGTGATTCATTAATAAAAACCATGGAGGTGTTTAGACCCTACCTTAAGTCCTACGGTAGTTTGTAGTAGCCATCCTTCAATCGTCCGAAAGAGTTTCCTTTTGAGAACCTGCAATCACAAACAAACACACATCAAATGACACCTGCATAGCTAATATAATAAATCATGTTCATTATGGTGATCAAGGAATCCATAAAATAAACCATAAAACACAGCTTATTGAGAAAAATAAACTTATTTTTATTAACTCTGAAATAGAAGAACCTTACAACCTTTGGTGCGTTGATGTTGTACAAGCTCTTCCTAGGGTCTGAAACATGAATCTCCTTTACTTTGACAAGCTTCACACTCTTCCAAATGAGATCAAAGAGGTATATAATCTCTCCTCACAAAAGCTCAATTAGGAAGACTAAGTTCCAATAGCATTTCACCTCAAAAATATTCAGCTTTCAACCTCTCTAGTAACCAGCCCAATGCTTCATTTTATAGTGCAAAGGAAGGAGGTTACAGGTCCTCCTATGAAGGGATAGAGTCCTCCTTCAAAGGGATAAGCTCCTCACATTAAGGGGTTAGCTCCTTAGGGTATGGGATGAATGAACCTTAAAAGAGCGAACTTGCCACCTCAAGATTCCTTCCAGAAGCTTCCAGAAATGACTCAAAGTGAGTTTTTAAGAATATGCCTGCACCTTTTTAACTTTTACAGTGGTCCGCACCCATAACACAGAGACAGAGCGGTCAGGTGCACAAGGGACATGACCATTAGGTGTGGGACTGCAGGTAATGCTAAGAGAAAGTGCAGAACTAGAGTTTTATAGACTTTTGAGGGCTTTCTCTTATTTTAAAGGCTTGATATGAAGAACTAAGGCTTAAGACTTGCAAAGGAGGAAAGTATGAGTGGTGATGGACTCACACATATTGCAAAATGTCAAGGTGACAATTTTTGTGCAACAGATTGCCCCCTAAAGTGTGAAGTCTGTAATAGATGAAGATAGAATTTGTCATCTAAGAAGAGTGAAGTATTTTATCATTT
Source organism: Pinus taeda (assembly GCA_000404065.3). Classification (NCBI taxonomy): domain Eukaryota; kingdom Viridiplantae; phylum Streptophyta; class Pinopsida; order Pinales; family Pinaceae; genus Pinus; species Pinus taeda. The sequence goes on from APFE031302419.1 coordinate 152,021, forward strand.
CAAGGATCATCCTATGGACACCCCAGTTGGAACCTCTAAAAACATTCAATGCAAAAGGATATATTATATATATATATATATATATATATATATATATGAACATATCATCGCTGAGGTAGGAATTCCCATACTCAGATCAAAACTAACTAGAAAACTAACTAAATTGTTCTGATATAGGAATGATTTTGTAATACATCACGAGTATAGACATATGTAGACACAGTGTGGGTGTAGCCATTTGTTTATGAATAGTCCACTGTATAATGAATACCAAAATTCCTCGCAGCTTGGATGGTAGAAACTAGATCCAGGGTCTTGATTTATGTTTCCTGAACTAGTACAATTCTATCCATGTGAATGAATGTATCGAAGTCAAACATGGTAGAAACCACTTGATTACTAGTCAATGATGTGAACTGTTAACAAGTGTGAGAGAAACCACCAGTAATGTCAATGGATCTCAAAGTACTCAATAAAATCCATGAAATGTGAAAATGATTTGATGTCGAACATGTCATAGAATCCTTTGATAGAAGCTCAATGATGCAACCTGTCGTCGAAGGTGAGAAACTTACCATTAGGGCATGTAGATTCCAAGGTACTCATGATTTCTAGATCACCTTTCTAGATAATGAGCTGAAGTCGATAGAAAGTGATCTGTTGTAGGCAAGCCCACAACACGAAATCATAGATCAAGTTTTGAAGAAATATATTTGGCAAGGACTAACTCAGGGATGGTCAAAATGGATGACAGATATTTTGCAAATGAGTGGTTTATTTGAACTAACCTCTTGGACACATAATGACACCGCAGATGGTTTGGTGAGAATTGACCTAAAGCTAATACCCAGAAATTGGCTGAAGACTTTCAATATGGTTTGATTAACTATTAGGCAAAGGATTTCCCAACCCAAGTAACAAAAAGTGTCATGTTCAAGAGTGGTTAACTACTTTTCTAAAACACAAAGTATAACAAACAGGTTCATTTTCTCTCTTTCCCCCCACCATTTCTGGCAAGTACCTCTTTATTTTTGACAAGCTTTAGGAGGATAACATTTTCTTGGTTATAATCTCATCCTTCAGATGAGTCCAACTTAGTTTAAAATTCAAACTCTAAGAAGGAGTGGTTCATTCCTGTTTAAAATTGAACGGGTCCTTTACTATTAAATTTTAACGAGTCTAGTATAGAAGAAACTCGGTGTTTTTCAATTTTAGGGAGTCAAAGTAAAACTTAAGGAAATTCCATGGGTGTCCTTTTTCGTAAATTTGTGTCCCCCAAGCTCGAAAAAGTATAAAATAATACTTGAGAGAACCGCTTGACCATTATGATCAAGGAGTACTTTTCATAATTAGTGGCGCCGATCTGAAAAGTAAAAAAATGATCGAAGACACGTCATTTTAAAACCAATATCGAACTTGAAAAGACAAAAGTCTGACGATATTTTCATGTTTATATGGTCAGAAAAGTGTTGTAAGTAGACCGCCTTTTTAATTCTATTTAACGAGTTTAAAAGGGAAAAACTCGGCAATCTTTTCATATTTTACGAGTAAAAAAAGAGCTTAAAGAGGACTCCAATGTTTCACTTTTTCGTAAATTTTGGAAGAGTTTGAAAAAGTGAAAAAGTATGCTCTTTGTTGAAAGTGATCAATTCTCCTTGAAAACTCCAATATTCTGCACAAAAAGTCAAAACATTACTCATACCTGTTTAAGATAAATAAAAATGCATCAAAAAGCTACCTTTTTAAAGTGAAAAATAAATAAATTAAAAATTCATTTATTCAAAAAAGCTTACAAAAAGAGCTTTTGTAAATTCATTTTTACCGTTTGACTTCAGAGTGACGAGTGACTTTTGGGTAAGAAACTTCCTATGAAGACCGCAGAAAATCCGTCTGTTGGAATCAAAAACCGTCAGCTCCAGGTAATCGACATCACCCTTATCTTGCATTTCAACCATTTGCATTTCATTTTAGGGCTTTAAAATTTATCTTTTGAGGAGAATTTGCTTTAGAAAAATGCTCGCAAGGGTTTGTAGGTGCAACATGCGGCCCCTGCGGACCACAACTTTTTTCTACAAAGGAAAAAGTCGGGGTTTTGTACCTGTTGCTTAGGACGAGTGCGGACCTATGCATTGTCCCTAACCAGAGGGTGCGGACCCCGTGAAATAGGGTTTTAAACTTTCAATTTTCTCCATTTCCGCCCAAATTTTTTTGAACTAAATTGTTTTAATATGTCTTATTTGCAATGTAGGACATACAAAATGCTTATTTGGCAGGAATGCGAGCATGAGGATGTGGATCTAGCCGCATTAATTCATCCACCTATAATACGGGGATTAAAAGCATGCAAACTATTTAAATTTTGGGACATACCTGGCATGAGGGCCCAAGTAGACTTCTTGCAATGGCTGGTAGACAGGTGGAGCATACAGGACCAATATTTCATGATTGGTGGCTACCGGTTGGAAATCAGGCTAGACGACATATATTTCTTGACTGGTTTGCCTAAGAAAGGTGAATGATTATCTCTTTTCGGGACTAGGCCAGGTGGCCAGTCTGTCGCTAGTCTCTGATTGGAGTTTTGTAATAACCAAACAGAGGACAAATGGATAGATATTAAAACTATCTCCCATCTTTAACTTAAGGTTATTGTGTTCACTATCACCATACTATGTGGGAATGCAAAATTACATGTAGCTACTGGAACCCAGATGTGAATGGCAGTAGACTGTTATCGAGGTACCATCTTCAACTGATGTGAGGTTGTGTTGGCAAATGTAAAAGGCCAACTAAATAGAGCAAAGAATGGAAAACTAAAAGACTTTGGATATGGTTTCCTGGTTGTGAGCTTTGGTCTAGAGAGGGTACCTATGTTGGTCCCACAACATTCTGTTGAGGCTGATCTTCCTCGAGAGCCTAGGATAATGCATTGGGTTGCAGTGATGGCCCGTCATCTTGAGGAGGGTTCAGAGGTTGTCCGATTTCCACCTCAGTATTTTCGTTGGTCGAGGAACCAACTTTTCGTGATTCAAGATTTTCCATATGCTGGGATGGATTATCGCGGTGGCCTAGATATGGCTCTTCCACCAGGAGAGTAGTGGGATGATTCAGGTAAAATCATTTTCAACACTTGTTTTAACTATTTTTTTTGTTGTTTTTTAAATCATCCAAAATTGATAATAAAAAGTTTTAAATGCAGATGTGGGTCCACGACGACCAGCCGCTCTCCAACCTTGTGAGAGGAGACACCCAGTTGTAGTAGTACCGGCCCCACAGGACCAATCTACAGAGAACCTGACCGAATTGGAGAATCATCTAGAGCGTTTGACAACAGATATTCCAGAGACTAGCATAGATGATATTCCACTTAGGTTACAACAATATGTGATTGGGGTCCCACGACCTTTTAGGAGGTTCCTTTATAGGGTGGCCTGAGCAATGGTTTCTTATCATGATCATCACCAGGGATAGGACACATACGACATTTTATGTCTTTTTCTACTATCATTTTTTGCTGATCATAAGGTGTTTTTCAACCTATGATCAAAGACGATGTATATTTGACACACTTATATGCTATGATATATCACTATTACTGGATATCTTGTATAACATGTTATGGAATGTTTTTAAATTCACTGTTTTGATTATTGCAAATGTCAATTTAACATACGAGAAGAAACTGCATCTGCTAATGTATTTAAATATCTTGGAATATGCTGATATTCAATATAATCAAATTCACGTTCCAAGAGATGAACTTTCAAAAATAATCTTAATAACACTGGATTTCTAATGGCATAAACCCTGTTAAGTTGTAATACAACGAGTTTAGAATCTAACCTAACAATCAAACTCCAAATCCCAAATGAGATGGATTCAGATAATAACTCAATCACTGCACTATACTCTGAAATGTTATTCGTTGTCTGACCGAGGCTTACCCCATGCATAGATACTAACTCATCAAAAGGTGAATAGATAACCCAAGCTGTGGAAGAAATGTTCCGTGTATTACGACAAGAACCATCAGAAAAACCGATATATGTTTGACGAGACGTCAAAAACTGCAATATCAAGAGTAAAATCAAGATAAGTAGGAATAATGATAAAAACACTCTCTAAACTAGGCACACATTTCTAATCTAAAACACACCAGCTAGAAAGAAACTAATCTAATAAAAATCTCCACACCAAGGTTTAAGCATAATATCTCTTTAGATAAAGCCCATTTCTGGGTTTACCCAAAGAGACGCCGTCAAAATCTACCAATTCATAGGCCCCTTTTGCCAGCTTTCGCTTAACAATATAAGGACCATGCCACATAGGTACAAATTTTCCAGCCCCTAGTTTATCATTTGTTTGATCGTATAGTAAGACTAGGTCTCCTTCCAAAAAATTACAAGGTATAACATTTCGGTCGTACTGATCTTTTATTCATTTCACATGAGTTTCGATTGCTAATGCAATATCACGTTGATTCTCATCTAGTTGAGCTAAGTACAACAAATGTTTCTCCTCTTCAGAAGTTGCTGGGAGTAATTCTATGGCTATTTGCAATGACAGAATTTCACATTCAATGGGTAACACTGCTTCCAAACCGTAAACCAGTTGAAAAGGAGTGAAACCAGTTGACGTTTTTACTGAGGTTCGATATGCCCAAAGCACTGAAAATAACATGTTATGCCAATTCGACCTATGAATACCAATGATTCATTGGATCATAGTGACTATAACTTTATTGATAGCTTCAACTAGACCATTAGCCTGTGGGTAATATGGAGTACAGCTATCATGACGCAGGCCAAGTTTGATCTATCAGTTTGGTCATCATGATGATTCGAAAATGACTCCCATGATCAGTAATAATAGCTTGAGGCACACTGAATCTAGGAATTATATGATTGAAAACGAAAATTATAGTAGTCTTGTTGTCTGCCGAAAATGTAGGCATCGCCTCAGCCCACTTAGTAAAATAACCTACCGCAAGGATGATATACACATGGGTTTAAGCATAATATCTCTTCAGATAAAGCCCATTTCTGGGTTTACCCAAAGAGACACTGTTAAAATCTACCAATTCATAGGCCCCTTTTGCCAGCTTTTGCTTAACAATATAAGGACCATGCCACATAGGTACAAATTTTCTAGCCTCTAGTTTATCATTTGTTTGATCATATAGTATGACTAGGTCTCCTTCTGAAAAATTACGAGGTGTAACATTTCGGTCGTACTGAGCTTTTATTTGTTTCGTATGAGTTTCGATTGCTAATGCAGCATCACGTCGATTCTCATCTAGTTGAGCTAAGTACAACAAATGTTTCTTCTCTTCAGAAGTGGCTGGGAGTAATTCTATGGCTATTTGCAATGACAGAATTTCACATTCAATGGGTAACACTGCTTCCAAACCGTAAACCAGTTGAAAAGAAGTGAAAACAGTTAACATTTTTACTGAGGTTTGATATGCCCAAAGTGCTGAAAATAACATGTTATGCCAATTTTACCTATGAATACCAATGATTCGTTGGATCATAGTGACTAGAACTTTATTGATAGCTTCAACCAGACCATTAGCCTGTGGGTAATATGGAGTAGAGCTATCGTGAAGCAGGCCAAGTTGATCTATGAGTTCAGTCATCATGATGTTTTGAAAATGACTCCCATGATCAGTAATAATAGCTTTAGGAACACCGAATCTAGAAATTATATGATTGAAAATGAAAATTGTAGTAGTTTTGTTGTCTGTCGAAAATGTAGTTATCGCCTCGGCCCACTTAGTAAAATAATCTACCGCAAGGATGATATACGCATGCCCCCCAACCGAGTGAGGGTTACATGTAATAAAGTCGATACCCCACTTTATGAAAGTACCGACAACAATGATTGGGTGGAGAGGAGTGGGTAGAGCACGCATCTTACAATCAAAAATTTGACAATTATGGCATTTCCAGACTACATAGATATAGTCTTTGAATAAGGATGGCCAAGAAATAACCAGCGTGCAATATCTTTTGGGCTGTGGCATACCCAAACATATGACCACCACATGCTCCAGAGTGACAGTCATTCAGAACCTTTTCAGCTTCTTCATGAGTTAGACAACGTCGGAAAATAGAATCCGCCCCACGACGATAGAGTGTATCTCCAATAATATTGTATTGTTGGGATTGGAAGCGTATTTTCCATCATTGAGATGATGAGATTTCAAGCCAAAAAAATTGGGTTTGGAGATAAACAATAATATCTCCATACCATGGATCAAGAGTACTGATAAGAAACAAGGATTCGTCCGCAATGGGTTCTTCTGCCACAGTTTCAATATCAATACGCAAGAAATCACACATCACTTCCACAAAAACCAAAGATTTCTTTGCCTTGGATTTTTCAAAATCTAAGTCAAATTCCTACAGAATAACTATCCATTTGGAATACTTGCCCCCTAGCAATTGTTTGGTCAAGATATACGTCATAGGGTTACAGTCTGAAATTACCATGGTTTTGTGTAATAAGATGTAGTGACGAAATCTTTGGACAACTTGAATAGCCGCCAAGCCCAATTTCTCCACATGCGAATATTTAAGCTCAGTCAGATTTAGAGTTCGACTAAGATAGTAAATCACATGTTCACTGTTGAATTCATCTTCCTAAACTAAAACCATCCCAATGGTGGAATGAGAAGTGGCGAGGTACAAAAAGTAATCCTGGCTGTAGTTGCGAGGATGCAATAATGGTGCATGGGTCAACGCGTGTTTAAGTGCATCAAAAGATTTGTCAGCTATCTCATCCCAAAAGAATGGAGTATTCTATTTCAACAACCTGGTAGAGTCTTTCATTATCTCGGCATAGTTAGGAATGAAACGACGTAAAAAATTTGCTTTCCCTTGCAAACTTTGGAGTTGGTGAAGAGTCGAAGGAGGAGGTAATTTGACAATAGATTCAACCTTTGAGGGATCGACATGAATGCCAGCTTTTGAAACGACAAATCCCAGTAAATGACCCTTCTCTATACAAAAAACACATTTGTGTGGATTCAGCGTAATTCGATAATTCCTACATCTCATAAAGATTGCTCGTAGCTGAGTGAGATGATCAGCTTTATGTAATGAATGGGTAGGTAAATCATCGAGATAAGGCTGCACAATGTACTTGATGTCATGAAATGCGTAAGACACAGCCCTTTGAAAAGTTTCTCCAATGTTCTTCAATCCAAAAGGTAATTTGCAATAAGCAAATGTCCCCATGGACAAATGAAAGTCGTTTTTGGTTGATCAACAGGGAGTATGTTGATTTGATTGTAACCGAAAAAACTGTCCATAAAGGAGAACATTTCACTGCCGACACAATCCTCTATAATTTGATCGATATAGGGGGTTGGATAATTGTCTTTAGGACAAGCTCCATTAATATCCCTATAATCGATACATATTCTTATCGTTCCTTGTTTTTTATTAATAGGAACAATATTCGATACCCAATCCATTAAAGGAATTGGATAAATGAAACATGCTCAAAGTAGTTTCTCAACTTCAGCTTTACTAGCAGTAGCTTTTCATGGATGTATCTGACGCAAATGTTGCCAGACAGGTTTAGCGTCTAGGTAAGTTTTAATTTCATGGACAACAATTGATGGATCCATTCCTGGCATTTCTTCATATGACCAGGCAAATACATCACGGAATTCTTGAAATAGGGCTTTATAAGTTTGGATTTCATCATTCGTACATGAAGCACCTATATGAATGTTCTCAATAATTCTGGGTTTAACTAAAATGTCAATAGGAACTGTTCGAGAGATATTTCCCAAATTTAACTCAAAATTAGGATGTTGCAATGGATTCTATGGTTCTTTGACATAGTCAGCGGTAAAAATAGATGAAAAATCATTTTCAAAATGATCAAGCTCAGGTAAAAACAAAGATCGATGATGAAGATCTTCCCATGGTAAATCATCAACAACAAAAGTTCATGAATCTGCTCATCAGTATGAACATAATCAGAAAATGTTGTTGAAGCTGAGGTTGATATTGAAAGCGATTCCCCATGGACCACATTCATTGGATCAGTTTCGGTTGAACAAGAGTCAAAAATTGACTATACAGCCTGATATGCAATTTCAAAGGGACTCAAAGGCATCGTGTTACCAAATGAATCCACCTTAGAATCGGAAGGTACGATCCAAGGATCATCGAAAGTAATAGTGTTCAATGAAATCATATGAATAGTTGCAATAGAAGGTGATACATTAGGAGGAGGAAAAGAAAAAGTTCCTAGTAAACCAAAATCTTTAATCAAACCTACCTAACATCCTTGTAAGGGATAGTTGTTTTACCGACATGTTGAATACTATCTAAAGAGGCTGGGTCGGATGAAAAATAAGTCAGCTGGTCTATGGTAACGATCTTTCCATTATGAGGAAACTTGATAAGTTGAAAGACCAATGAAACAATAGTAGTCATAGCGTAAGACCAATTGCAACCCAAGAGAAGGTTGTAATCTAGAGGGGCATCAACCACTTCCAAATCTAGATTTACAATTTTGCCTTCAACCCCTATAGGTAAATCCTGCAAAATACCAAAAGGATGGAACCCTCGGCCATCAAAAGCCTTTAGAATCATTGGGGACTGATTGAGTGTCAGAGAACCAAGCAATCTCCAACACTGGATCGACATAACACACATAGAAGCTCCCTCATCAATCATAGTCCAAAAGCAAGGTCTGTTTTTGACTAACATTGGAATCTAGAAAACCATTTGATGAGGTAGGGGAGGTGTACTATTATCTAAATCGAAGATTATAAGGTTCGAATCCTGAATATCAACAACTCCTATAGCCGACAATAGTAATTTACGCTGTACTAGGCATGATTGCAGCACCTCCAAAGCCGACATTGCTGAAGGGAAAATCACTAAATCTTCAACAATGTTATAATTCTGAGCAGCTCTCACATGTGGATTGAAAGCTAACTTCTGAAGTATATCTTTAGCAGGTGGTTTGATTATTAAGTCAGAGTTAGGTTTCTCGATCTGTAACGGATCAGAACCAGAAGGAGTTGAAGTTGATGGGTTTGAATTAGAAGATTCTGCTTCCTTACCACCAACAGGATTTTTACTACCATAATCTTGCAATCATGTCACAATCCTAACATGAAACATCATCATAATGGGTTCTTCTGAGGCATTTGAGGAAGAACTGATCATCTTACTATCTTGGCTAGGAAAAGGATCCTTTAAGACAGCAGGTGTTTGACAACCTTTGACGATTTTCGAAACCTCGGCTCAATGTGGATAGTCTCTTGTAAAATGCTTCTCATTGCAAATGAGACAAGGATAGCAAGGTTTACGTTTCTCATCAGTAGATTCATTTTTATCTGATTTCTCTTTTGAGTTTTGTTTATTTTTCTTCTTCCCCTTCTTTTTACCAATGGATTTCGATTTGGCCGTAGATGATTCTACGACATGGATATCGGCAGGAATTTCAGTGGAAGTGTCTCTTGTCGGGGAATCTGGTAAAGTTATAATAGGAGAAGAATTCTTTGAAGATTTCTTCTTGCTTTTGGTATTAATTGAACCAATCATACTATCAGCGGCATGAGACCCTGAAGGAGCTGCAGTAATTTGATTGTGTTTTAGAAGGTCAGGGATTTTTTCATGTAAAGTACCCGACTGCGTATAAATGATGTCAAGGTACTGAGCCTGAGAAATTACTTGTTCCTCAGTAAAACTCCTGCCTTAGCTACATCTTCAGTGATTTTAGGTAATAATGATTTAACAAACCACTCTGCTAAAATTTGATCTGGAATAAAAACTTCCACTAAACGTCATCTACATCGCCATTCATGAATATGATTAGAAATATTTGTGGACGTTGATTGTTTTAATGAAGTTAATAATTTTGTGCCATTTTCATATCTGATAGGCAACTAAAAATGAGTTAAGAAAGAAGTGGCTAACTAACTAAAATTATAAAAAGAGCCTCATGGTAACTCAATGTACCATTTGGCAGCAAGACCAATTAGAGTGCGTTGAAAAAGACGTAAGCAAATTAAATCATCAATAATGGAATTAGATGCATACCAGAGGAGACAAGTCATCACATGATTTAACAGATATTCTCCTGACATACCCTCAAACTTTGGGATATCACTGGGCAACTTATTAGGCATTGGCGGCCAATACGGAGGATAGCTAATTGGATCGTTCGTAAGGCGTGACAAATCAGGTAAATCCAAAGTTGCAATAAAAGGTAACTGATTGTTAGGGTCTCGAAAACCTTGGGTCACAAGACTAGCCCCAGGAGGAGGATATCTAGGATAACTTGGAATTGGATTTGCATTGGGAATATTATATCCTCCCAGAAAGCCAAGATTAACCGGACCGAACTGTGTTTGTTGAGGTTGCTAATAAGTATATCTAGGGTACGGTTGATACTGACAAACTGGGTTTTGCACAGTAGGACTGAATTGGTACTATCCCTGGTATGGTTGATAAGTGAATTGCAATTGACCTGTGACAGCCGTACTTGGACTAGGTTGTCCTACAGGCATCTGAACTGAAGTCTGAATTGTAGGTCCTGACTGTGGTAAAGAGGCTTGAGGAGTTGATGCAGGAATGGTAGAAACCGGAGCTGTCGATACTCCAGAAGTAGGTGGGGTATATTGAACAGAAGCTGCAGTAGTTGCAGCAACAGTTTGAGGTGGAGTTCGAGGTGAACTAGGCCCAGACTGATGAACTACACCAGGTGCAGAAGTTTGAATAGTAGGCTGGACAGGTTGCTAGGTTAGAGCAGAAGCCAAAGGTTGTCCAGGTTGACTTGATAACTGCACATTCGGCTACAAAGTCTGTTGAGATGGATCCCACACCATGGTCATTCTGGGGTATGGACCCATAAAAGGTTGAGCATATTGAGGACCATAACTGGGTTGAGCATAGGGTTGATAATTGAGTGGTACATTTCCAGTTCCTTGTACAAATGGTTGACCAAAAGGTGGTTGGAAACCTTGAGTTGGGTACTGACCTTGAGATTGATAACCTTGAGACATGTATTGAACCTAGGGTTGACCTTAAGGTATATATTGATACTGAAACTGGGGTTGACCTTGAGGTATGTATTGAGTCTGGAGTTGACCTTGAGGTATGTACTGGCACAAGTTTCTTCACAAAACCATCTCAAGTGAAGAGAACCCCCCAGAGTTGTCCAAGTGATTCTAGTCGATGTTTGCTCCAGGTACAGTGAGACCCATCCTTCATCGTCACCTTAGGAAATAATATTATGTTTATGCATACTAATGTTACCAACAGTAACAAATACAACTGGGGGAACAGTCTATGATCCGATCTATGTGAAAGGGTTGAGTAGCAAAGTTCAATCCCCTAGAAGGCTGCTCGACATGATCAATATGAGGTTTACCAACAAGTGACCCTAGGCTCCTCGATAATGGTTAATCCAAGGTTTACCGTTTATAATACGCACAAATCTTCTATCTTTCCCAATGAGATAGAATTAATTGTCTCAAAGGTTCGGACATGATCTCGTGATTAACACCTTTAAGAGGAGCTTCCTAGATTATATCAATTACAATTGGATTTATTTCCTACCGCAAGATATATCTACTTGTTTGTTTTAACTATCTTGGAGAGTTAATTACTCCCTACTCCAAGATACTAGCCTAAGCTATAATGGTGATAAGAGACCTAGAAATAAAAAAGATTGCTAGATAAATTTTAATTAAGCGTTACTTTTATAGGTTGTTTCTTAAGTCAATAGGTATGGAAATGAAACTTTGATCGTGTGAAGACTCATCTCCAAACAATAAAAAATGCACCTAAGAATGATAAACAATTCGTCTTTCCTTCAATGAATTTCTAGCCAAAAGAAAGAGTTTGAGAATGCAATTCTTTGAAAAACAAATCTTTCTTTCAATGTGTAAATGAAAAGAATTTTTTTTTGTATTTTTCAATAAGAACTCAAAATGAGACTACTAATTATGCTCACAAAAAATCCCTTCTCTTTTTCAACACTCGAAAACTGCAAAAAATGATTCTTTCAAAAGAGATTCTACAATTTCCAGAAAACACTCAAAACTGCAAAAACTAATCTTGAGATCTAAAAACTTTTAAAAACCTAATTGAAATAAAAGCTTCAAATATTTTTGAGGACGTTTTACTTTGTTACTCAGTAAACTAAGGATTAATTCATTCAGAATAACAGATCACTCAAAAAAACATCCAGCTATGTTTTCTTTTATAAAAATGAAATTCAAAACTTATAACCGAGTTCATTCAAATATTTGCAAAGAGAAAATGAAACCTATTTCTCACCAAGGACGGATGTCACAAACTAGTCAGACTTGTCAAGAAGGCAAAAAGACACCAGGGTGATCTAAGGTCTCCTAGGCTTCTAATCTTTGAGTCACTATAGGGACCAAGTGCAAACCAATGCAGGCATGCAAAACTTCTAGAAAATCATCTAAAACGAAAATACCAATGGAACTTACTCACAAGAGATTTTTGACAGAACACATGCAGATCTGGGTAGACACTAAAAGTCGTAAATGAAGCCTAAACTTAATTGGAATAAAACATTTTAGGTTTTTCAAAAAATTTCATAGGGTCCGTAGGCTTCTAGAAGAACCAGATGTGGTACCGCTTTGTGCACTAAAGGAAAAGTGCGGAGATGCCCGCACTGTTTGTAAAAAGAGAGTGCAGCCCTCTTGAAAATTTTGGAAAAACAAAAAATAATCTAGATCCAAAAAACTACCCAATTCCACAGGCAACAAGAAAAAACCAGAAACAAGAACAAGTTTCTCAAGTCAAATACAAAGGAAAACCAAAAACCAAATTCAGATCCCCAACAGAGTTGCCAATTTGTTGGCCAGATAAATAGATCTTGCGAGCAAGGCTGATCTCCCTAGTATCAAAAGATATCTAGAAACAAGCAAAACAAGCAAATCTACCTTTCCCTAAAAATTTTGCGATTCATTAATAAACTAGAGGTGTTTAGACCCTACCTTAAGTCCAATGCTAGTTTGTAGCAACCATCCTTCAATCGTCCGAACAAGTTTCCTTTTGAGAACCTGCAATCACAAACAAACACACATCAAATAACACCAGCATAGCTAATATAATAAATCATGTTCATTATGGAGATCAAGGAATCCATAAAATAAACCATAAAACATAGCTTATTGAGAAAAATAAACTTATTTGTATTAACTTTGAAATAGAAGAACCTTACAACCTTTGGTGCCTTGATGTTGTAAAAGCTCCTCCCAGGGTCCAAAATAGGAAAATCCTTTACTTTGACAAGCCTCACACTCTTCGAAATGAGATAAAAGAGGTATGTAATCTCTCCTCACAAAAGCTCAATTAGGAAGACTAAGTTCCAGCAACATTTCACCACAAAAATATTCAGCTTTCAACCTCTCCAGTAACCAACCCAATGCTTCATTTTATAGTGCAGAGGAAGGAGGTTACAAGTCCACCTATGAAGGGATAGAGTCCTCCTTCAAAGGGATAAGCTCCTCACATGAAGGGGTTAGCTCCTTAAGGTATGGGATGCATGAACCTTAAAATAGCGAACTTTCCACCTCAAGATTCCTTCTAGAAGCTTCCAGAAATGACTCAAAGTGAGTTTTTAAGAATATACTTGTGCCTTTTTAACTTTTACAGGGGTCCGCACCCATAAGACAGAGACGGAGCAATTAGGTGTGCAGGGGACATGACCATTAGGTGCGAGACCACAGGTAATGCTAAGAGAAAGTGCAGAACTAGAGTTTTATAGACTTTTGAGGGCTCTCTCTTATTTTCAAGGCTTGATATGAAGAACTGAGGCTTAAGACTTGCAAAGGAGGAAAGTATGAGTGGTGATGGACTCACATAGGTTGCAGAATGTCAAGGT
>APFE031302419.1:168456-179527 GCA_000404065.3 Pinus taeda
ACATGCACTTCATCAAAAAGCTCATTCATGACCATGTTCTTGAAGTGTAATATTGTTCAACAGATGATCAAGTTGCAGGCATCTTTACAAAGGCTCTCACATAGGCGAAGTTTACTAAACTTTGATTTATGGTTGGAGTTCAGGAAGTTGTCACTAAGCGGGGTAGGCTCTAATGCCTCCTTCCTTCTCTTATTGTTTCATATTTGTACATCCTTCAATCCTATCCTAGGTTGTTCTTAAGGAGGCATGTTAGGATATTCCGACACATAGGAAATAGTTAAGTATAACTTGGTCTAGTGTAGAGTTAGGTAAAGTTAGCTTCCTTAATATGTACTTTTGTAGCTTACAATCCAACGGTCACGATATGTTCTAGACACAGAGTGATCCAATGGTTCATTCTCTCCTCAGTATTACCGACATTTGATCCATGGCTTAACACTTGATTAGTTCGTGATCTCTATTTAAAGAGCATGGAGGGTCATTTGTAGGGTAACCATTCATGAAAGAAAATTATGTAAATTTTCATTATTTTATTAATAAATTGCCTAAAGTGGCCACGTTGGCTTAGGCTGTGGATTGTTTCCCTCTTTGAGGGTTTTAACCACATCAAGAATACTAGTGTATTGATCTATGATCTATTTGTGAGCAGTATCCTTTGGTGTTCTGTCTGAGGAAGTTACGTTGTAAATTCCTACAAAATTGGCAATAGGGTCTTCAATAATATGGAACATTACCATGTCTTGAAAGATTGCAGAAATACGAGGGCACCCTTCATTTTCCAATGCAAAATTTTTGTCAGGATGAAATAAGAAAATATGTTCATGAATTTTTCATTCACATCAGGAGAAAGGCAAAACTTTTCTTGAAAATATGTGTTTGAGGCAACCATATTATCAATAGAAAAAATGTGCACATCCATAGGATCCAGGATAAACTGCTCTTCTTCAACAAACTCTTCATTTTCTGATCCTAGAGGAAGATCATCATGTTTGAGAGACTCTAAAACAACCTCTTCTTTGTCATTGCTCCCTTCTTCATAGTCTTCTTGCAATGATTGATGATTATTTTCTGCCATAATTACATTGTCTGAAACCTCCACGCATTCCAATTCAAACTTATGGTTTACACGAATCTACCTTTGAAATAGTGCTTCAGAAAATGAATGAGCTGGAGAGACATATGAGTGGTGAATGTATAGAGATTCATGTTCATGCATTTCATCAGAAACCTCATCTCTGTCTTCACAAACCTAATCTTGAAATAAAAACCCAGAGAAAGAACAATCTAAAGAGAGATATGGATGACTATCCCCATACCTTTGATGATCAAAAGACTGAAAAGTTTACTGCAAATATTCATCAAATGGAACATGACTATCATACATAAGCACCAACTCTTCACTTAATAGGGTTGAACATTCCCTTGTTCTTCTGAAATGCCTACATGTTGTTTAATGCTATCATTTAAATCCTACTTAGTTTCACTTTCATCCAAGGGAGAAGACACTTATTCTTCTTGGTGATGGAAATGGTTCTCATGCAAAGCCTTCAAGATCTCTTCATCCATGAACTCATCATCACCATAATAATTCTCTACATTTTGGATAAAAACCTCAAAATGTTCATAGCAATCCTCAACCAATGATAAAGAAGGATGAGATTCTCTATATTTTAAAAATTGTTGAATGAAAATATTTAGGAGAATAAATACTAGGAAATGGAAGACCTTCATACCAAGATCGTGCGTTTCCTTCTAATGTTTCCATGAACATCTTCATCATAGATTCTTCATGAAATTGAACGTTTAGCTGATGCACATGCATGTCAACTTTAACCAAGTGAAGAGCAGCATCATCTACTTTCTCTTCTTTGAACTTCGACAAATAAGTGTACCAAGCTACAAAAGGCATGGGGTTTGGAAAACTTGGAATGTGATCTTGTTTTAAAGGAGAATAACTTCTAGATATAGAACTCATCTCAATTTCTGCATCTTGCTGCCAATGGAGTCTTTGGGTCAAGTTGGAGTTTCCAAGTGAATGGTTAAGCCTTCATATGTGTCATACTGTTGTCCACCATCAACAAATCATATCTAAACTTTGATGATATTTCCTAGGGAATATGAAATTTTTTTGCATCCCCAGTATGGTCGCCAAAAATGTTAGCACTTCTTAGTGTTCCAAGGTTGAGAAAGGAGACCAACGGAGATAACATCAAACCAGTCTTTAGATCTGGTAGTTAGCCCTACCAAATTAGAGAGGTCTCTCTCTATGATCTCACAGCCAATGAGTGACTGGAGAGGAAGATAGATCTTAGGCTAGATATTCCAAGCTCTGTAGGTTTTGATTTTAGAGTTTGCTAGACTAGGGTCAATAGGTATAGGAAACTAGGTCAGGGTTTTAAAATATCAGTTGCAGAGATATAAGGGGGCAAGCTAGGTATTTTTTTTGGGTTGCCATGGTGGTGTCAGGTTGAAAAAATTAAGGATCAAAATGAGAATATGAGATATGAATTCATTTATCAGAGGAAATTAAACACAAACATGAAAATATCATTAAAACAGAGCATAAACATATGAATTTTGCTTGAATACTACCGAGATGATCACATGAAAGCATTAATATTGAAGTAAGGAGACATAATATTCATACTAATGATAATACAAAGAAGAAACATTGTCATAAAATCATACCACGAGAATCCCAAGATAATAGCTACAAACTGCTTATATTACTCCTACAAAAGTGATGGTGTACACTAGCTTCAAACACTTTGACTCACAAGCATCCAACCATTGATTTTACTTATACCTAGTTAAATATAGACCACAAACCACATTCCTCCTCTCATGGGTCGAATTTATCATGATAAGAATTGTTTACATCAATCTCTTTAACCAAACCTAGAACTAGGGAGGTTAGAAACTAACTCCCTGTTTAGATTAACTGACTTAGTTTGACTTTGAAAGAATTAATTACAATAAAATTCACTCTTAGCATCCCTAGAATAATTAATTACATCATTTAGAATTATCTCAAGACTAATTACATCAATAAACATCAACTCTTGACCATGAAAACTTTGGAAATAAGTTTCTCCACAGAAGTGCAGTGAAATGTGTAGGAGTGTAGCGTGCTTTTAGCAAAAGTGTAGTGAATTTTGGCAAGATTCTTTGGACACCTTCCTAGAGGATTTTGGGCTACAAGTGTTATGGTTGGAAATCTTATGATGTCTTCTGCATAATAGAATCATCAGGCAAATCATACCCTACTTCCAATATTTCCCCTAGCTATTAGGGAGGCTAGGGAAATGAAATTTCTTGAAAAGAGTGAGGGGAAGTAGTGAAAAGGACAAAACACAGTCCTAGCCTAAAATTTCTGTAAAAGTGCAACATAGGCTCAGGGTTTTAGAGAAAATGAGGTGAAATAAAGGAAATGGGTATGGGAAATAGTTGGGAGAGGTAGATAAGGTATTTATGGGGGTGATAAAGTAGAAACTATAGGGTTTTTCTCACTGAAACCAACCAAACACCAAAGGAAACCAAAAATGCAGCGAAAACCCTAGGAGAGGGATTTTCACTATTTACTAAAGATAATTAACTGAATAAGAGCTGATGAGATGCCACTTACTTCATTTGAAACCTATGGAACATGTTTTATTTTGATTTTACCCTTTCAATACTTTGATTTTCCTCCTTTTCCAAAAGCATAGTGAAGGTACCAAAAGCGCAACAAAATTCATAAACACATGTTTTAATGAGGAATTTGGATGCTATAGTTGCTCGAGTGAAGCTCAATGGTAAAGAGATGCTCAATGAAGTTGAAATGATAAATTAGAATGCTTGGATGGTCTTATTATAAGCTAGAAATATATTTTTTGCTTAGGTAATGGAGTGATATCATATGCCTTTGAGAAATTATGATAGGAGTGTACAACATCTTTATAACTTTATTAGCATAGTTACATCTTCACAAGGAGGAAAATCTACCTTAGAAAACTCTTTGAACATTTTTCCCTAATTGCTACTCCCATAATAGTGATATGAGGTGATGACATGACCCCTATATGACTCTTTGATAATATGACCTAACAATGACAACAAATGGACATCTAAGACCATGGCTTAGAACTTTAGAGCTTTAAATTATGAATGACCATGAAATAATGACCAAAATGATGACCAAGGCACCTTTTATTGACAAGGAGTGATGAGAAGACCATGATGCCATTTATTGACCTTGAGAATGGAGGGAGTAGTAACGACCTAGAACTGAACAATGATCAAATTTTATTTGAAAATTTATTTGAAACTATAGCAATTTGACCTAGGACCCTATCAACCACATTGAAAGAGTACATTTGGTCAATGGTGACTCATAGACACTAACATACCTTACTATCACTAGGTGATGGTTTATCACCAGCATGATTTCCAGAGGCTGATGACAAAGGTTGATGTGAGCCCGTAGATCACACTTCAAATATCTTGGGAATACTAGGACAATCTATAAGAAGGTGGCCATCCTTACAAATTTTGCAAGGGAATTTAAATTTATGGGACTGATTGGAAGGTTCCCCCATACTAGTTTCATTCATATGAATGGTTTCTTAGTTTCCCCCCCTGCTTATTTTTCTTCTTCTTAATCTTCCTTTTCTTCTTCTTCTTATCCACCTGGTTACTAACCTTGAGGCTTTAACCAAGTGAATAGGAAGAGGAGGAAGAAGATTGAATAGGGAAAGAAGGAAGAGGGTCAACATTAGGATCAACTTTAGGTTGATATTCTTTAGGTGGAGGAGAACTTTGGTTGAAGAGAAGTTTGGACATTCGAAATCATAGGCGTTGAAAACAGCCAAACTGGCAAACAAATGGTAAATCTTGGAAGGGACAATGTTTCCATATAAGGAACACTAATAATTCCAAAAGAAGGAAAAGGACCAGGATTCCCATTAGATGGGTTTCCTTGATTGGTAGACTCAGGAGCTGTCTCCATTTGTCTCAACCTAAGATCCACTGAGGAATTGTCCCATGGTAAGTTTGTTGTTCCATGGTCAATTAATTGATTTTAGAAATTAAAGACACAAAAAAAAGAGGGGTAACTAGGAAAAAGGGTTTACCAAGCAACCATTAACTGTAATATACAACCTTGGAAAACCAAGGGCTTACGTATAGGCATGAAATATCCGCGAGTGCTATGTTTGGTGTATCATAGTGTGCAACGTAGTTGAATCAGTTACCTATGGCGAGGATAGAAACCTATGGTGGACTTTCAAAATATGCTTGATGGTACATAGAAGTGTAGTCTGTAGTAGTGTTGTCTAATACGTAATCGTTCCATGAAAGTATTTCCATATACTTATCATGAGTGAAGCGACATCTGATATGCCTGAAGGTACGTCGAGAACATTCCTATACACTTACGTATGTGGAATGGGATATCACCCCTCGATTGCAATGATGAAAAAAAATGAAATATTATACATTTAAAGACATTGAAGCACATCTCTATACTAGACCTCTATGTGAGTCGTTAAGTTTGAAATGCTCCTTAGGTTAATTTAGGTGAATTGTAGAGTTTATCTTCAATTATATTTTGATTGATTGAAACTCTATGTAACCTAAAAATACCTATGATGCAAATAATATGAAAAAAATAACTCCTGCCATTTCCTTTTAACAATGAAATGCCTAGCTACAGAGGGGAAGAAGAAATAAATCAACAATGTAAAAAACAAGTGAAGCAACAATTGATCTCCTCAACTTCACTATTTCAATCAAAATCAAATCCCTATATGTGATGCAAAGATATTTTTATTTTATTTTCTCTTATTGTTTCAAATGCAAAGAAACATATGAATGCAACTTGATCGCTAACGAAAAGAAACCACACAAACTTTAACTATAATGTAAAAGTCACTTTTCAAATTCAACAATAAATCTATGCATACAATCTGAATTTAACAAGAAGAAAGAAAGAATGAAACAAAATCTTATCAAAAAGGTGATGTCACTTAGCGGTGATTAACACTCATACGCAATTTTTACCATTGGGCCCCTCCTCCCCCTCCCCGACTATTGAGGGGGAATTGTTTTTGCAAAAAAGAAAGCAAAAACATGTGATTCCACACTAGAGAATTGTAATTTTCACACACAAAACCCAAGATGAAATGCATAATATTTTTCTTTCCGATTCCACTTAATTTTAAAATATTAATAAAAATAATATGCATGTCTAATCACTAATAAAAGAAAAAATTTCAAAACCATGACTAGAACACAAATTCATTCAAGCACTCAATGATCAAACAAATCAGTTGGCTAATGAACAATGCTAAACACAAAGGAAAATCTAAACAAATCCTTATCAAAGGCACTCAAAACCAAAAGAAAACCAAATGGAGTCTTATGAGAGACCATAAGGCACTTAGGGCCTTAAGGAAGAGTAGCTAGACCAATGATGGACAAAGAGAAAATAAGACAGAAGAAAATTTGTGCATGAACATGGACCAACACAGGTGCTAAAAGGGCACCATTTCTCTACAACACAAGCGCAAAGAAGGCTCAGGTTCATTGCAACACTCTGTCACTAGACTAGAGGGAGCTTTGATTAGGGGATGCAAGATTCTGATATAAAGATTGCAATTAAAACTCAATGAAAGGTATTCCTAGGTCTATAATTGACTGAGTAAGATAGTGAATGTATGAAGAAGAGATAAAACAAACACAGGACAAGGTAACCTCCAAGGGAATACATCATTCCCAAGTATGGTCTTCAATTTGTTATACTAATATAAAACTAGAGACATAAGTGTCTTCGCTAGGTTTTGTGGATTGACCTAGAACAACAAAAACAAAGGACAATAATGTCTTGCTTAAAGTAAATGGACAATGGGTTGAAGCCTACCTGGAATAAGTTGCAATCTTTGTTTTTATCTTGGATTGTACAATTCAATCCTATATCTAATTGCTATAGTTAGAACCCGCACAGCCAGACAATGCAAGCCAAAGATCTATAACAGCTATGTAGCATAATCCAATCATTTAATTCAATAGATCAACATGGTATTAAAATACATGAAATCATAATGTCACATATAGGAACAAATTTTAATCCTTGTATTAATAGAAATGGAGAGAGTTACAACCAATTATATGAGTTTATCCTGTAGAAGATATCCTCCAAGTTGACTTGTCCTTCCTTGTCACAATGTGTATCTCTATGTGACCCTAATCCATGGAATAATGACTCTCAAAATAGAAGCATAAGGGTATAATCTACGTTCAAAATCTAACCCCTAGCTCATGGATGGCAGTAAATATATAGAAGAGGATGGTAGGTTGGGAATTCTTATCCATTTACCAATCTAGCCTTAAGATCCATGTTTGGTTGGAGGATGAGCTCAAGGGACAAGGGGTGAAATATCTAAGGTAAGATAGGATAAGATTTGAGACTTTCATCAGAGGTAAATGGTTATAACAACTCATGGAAGGTTCTTGAAGAGGAAGCTTCAGGATTATTTTTAATTTTTCCTGAATTTATAGAATCAACACACCCCTATCAAGGGATAACCTACTCATGATCATTGTAGGTTCAGAGAGGTTCATCCTACTGGTGAACAAAATCTCTTAAGGCAACAAGGTTTGTTGGGCATTAAAATCACTAAAATGAAGCAGTTAAAGACAGAAACTCGGTCATTAAGGAGAGTCATGATTAGGGATTTGTGCAATGATGATGATAAGTGGTAAAATGTTTTTGATTGATCCAGTTAATAGCCCTATTGACCAGATGTGAAAAAATGGCATATAACACTTGGTATACTTGGGAAGATGCAGGAAGCTCCAATTTGTATGTCATAGTACCAATCTTTTGCAACACCTTGTAAGGACCATAGTAATTGGGTGATAATTTATTATCCTTCTTAACTTTCTTGAGGAACATTTGTTTGTATGGTTTTAGCCATAAAAATACCCATTTGCCTACATCAAAACTTCTTTCACTGCAATGTTGATATGCATGTTATTTCATTTGATTATGCACCACAGTGATTCTATCTTAATTTTTCTTGTCAGATTGAGGATGATAAGATGATCTATGAGCTAATTGAGTACCAAGACAAGAAAATATTTTTTTCCAAAAATTTTGAGTGAAAATGGGATATCTGTCACTTATAATAATCTTGGTGTTTTGATGTAGCTTTTGAATTATTTCCATAAATATAATAGCAACTGTACTGGCTTTAAAAGGATGAGATAATGCACAAAAGTGTGCATACTTGGTAAGTATATCAACTACCACCATGATGAGACTCTTTCCTTCAGACTTGGGTAAACCTGTGATACTTTCCATTGGGACCACCTACGAATGTAAACATGGAATGGCTAAAGGTTGTAACAGACTTGGGATCTTAATTGTCTTAAATTTATTTTTTTGGCAAACCAAACATTCTACCACAAACTTATGAATATCAGATTTAAGGTCATCCCAAAAAAATTCCTTCTTGACCTTGTGGTACGTTTTTAAAAATCATGAGTGCCCTTTGTTAGACCTCAGAATTACTCTCTCTCTTTGACAACTTTTCTCACTTCTTTCTCTTGTTTTTCCATGAAAGATAAATCCCCATCACTGATAAATGATAGATTTTGTCTCGAGGAAGACATTAAATGATTGACATGTTATACTTTTATGTTTTTTCTATTTGAAATAAGTTTTTTCAAATTAGCTACAGAGCATAGCCCATTCTGCAGCTAACCATGTGTTCCGTAGCTACTTCCATGGCTGAACAGGTTACAAGTGTCAAGTGAGGAAACCGGCCACATGGGCATCTTTGGAATGGCCACAAAATGGATCATATCCTAGTCACTGATCCCAGATCAACAAAGAAGCCAGCTCAAGACCACAGTCAAGGGTGGAGTCAAATGAAGAAACCCGAGAGCAATAGGACTCTGTGTCCATTCTTTGTGGCTAATTAATAAGTCCGACAGTTTTGTTGTAGCATTAACTCGAACCAGCCACCGGTGATAACAGTTCATGCAACCATCTTGCTGACTTAAAGTCACCTACAGCTGATCAACCATTTACGGAGATCTATTGTAATATGTGGAGACCACCTGTAGCTAAATTCTCTCAAAAGATAGTTAGGAATGTTTCTTTAAATATCAGGTGTAAAGAACCGAGAAGGAATTTAAATTTCCATATGTATTAAGCTTAGACTTACATCTCTGTAATTTTGGAACTTATTTTCCTATTAATAATATGAAGTTGTATTTGACCAAGTGATCATTTGAAAGAGTATCTTCAGCGAGTTAGCAGCTCAACGCAATCAGTTGAAGAGGGCCCTTGCACTGAAGGAGGTTTTTCTTTTGTTATTTTGTTTACTGTTCAGTTTAGTTTCATTATTTACTTTTACTAGTACTCGTAGTTTAGGTTGATTTCTTGTAGTTTTTTAATTCTGTTCAGTAGCATAATTTTAGAATTCGATGGTGCAGTCTTGTTTCTCCTATCTATTTCATAAATGAAACTTGTTTTGTCTTAACAGGGTAAGGTGGAAAAGTAACAAGGATGCATTGTTGATTAGTTTACTTACTATTTGTTTCCTCTGTTATTTATTTCCTAGTTTAGATTGCCAATGCACTGTGTGGATAAATATTTTTGGTCACCATTTCAAGCTGGTATCCATCCTAACTAAATTTTTAAACATTCACTTCACACAAAGATTGAAGTCAATTAGTTACTCTTTGCATATTTGATATAGTTCTCTAAACTATAAAGTACAGTAATTAACTCGTTTTCCATCTCAAGAAAGTTATCTTTCAAAATTGGAGGCTTAGACAACTAAAAGTGCTTTAGTCAGTTTTCATTCTCTGTAGATTATTTCAATTTGCCTTACAACTTCACCTTTTAATTTTTGACTTAGGATTAAAATGTCAAAATAGGATAGATGCTCTGTTTTTCCTTCCTTTAACTTAGATTTTGATTAGTTCACCCTTAGGAAATTTAGACTCGGTTTCATCATAATTTAGATTGTACATCATTAGAAATCAAGGAAACCCCCAAAACAAAACAATATAAAAATACAAAACAACGAAGTAAGAAGGGTTAACTAGCACATACAGTGCACTACACTTCATCAGCTTACGCGCCTCAGTTGATAATTTATGCAAAGCAATTTAGGAAACTAAATTGACTAAATGCCCTCTCAAGGGTGAGGTGTCCAATTAAAAAAGAATCTTGTTCTTGCGTTGGAAATTCTTACAAAGATATAAGTGATCTTTGTACCATCATGAATCATTTTTCCAGCTAAATGTATCATATGTACTGGGATCTTGCTGCAACTTTTGAATTAGTGTCCACACCTCATAGTCATTCTTCCATTCATCCCTTGCTTCGGTTATCTAATGAGTTTGGATAATATAAATGGCACAAATCAATGCTTCCGTATCCTCATCCTTTCTTCAGAGTTCATATGCAACAAAATTTTTCTTCCCTTTTTCATAAATGATTTGAAAGTCATAACCCGACATCTTTGTGACCCATTTTTGCTTCTCTTCTGAAGATAATATTGTTTCCAAAAAGTATTTTAGACTACAATGATTTTTTTTTTACCTTAAAGTGTCTTCCCATTAGGTAAGGTTTGATGTTTGGAGGAAGACTTCCTGGAATCAAATGAATAACATGAATAGAATGAATCAAATGAATTGTTCCTGTGACAGAATTTATATTGGAGAGATAGGGCGCTCTTTAAAAACAAGACTTAAAGAGTATATACAAAATATTAAGAATGGGAGATCGTACACTTCATCCCTTGTAGAACACTCCTCCAAGACCAAGCATCATTTTTGTTTGGAGAAAGCCAAAATTATCACTAGGGAAGATCATTATCAAAAGAGAAAAATCTGAGAGGCACTTCAGATTAGGAAATATCAGCATAACCTCAATAGGGATAGTGGGAATGAGTTCAGTGGAAATTGGCTTCACTTGATTAGCCATATTAGCACTTCAAGATCTTTTGAGGTAAAGTATCCCAAGTACAACCCTCTCTCCTTACCTTGAATCTCATTAATATATATATAAATATAT
>APFE031302419.1:189835-204088 GCA_000404065.3 Pinus taeda
AATGTAAAGGAGGTTTCCCCCTCGAAGAGGCTGAATTCTAAGTCGTTGATCTATCTTTTCTATCTTTTCTTGAGCTGGTTTCATAACAAATTGATTTTTGATCTTCCTTTTATATGGTTCTTGAGGTTTTTTATTGTCTCTTTATAGCTTGACATTCCAAATTCAATCATTGTTCTGTGTTTCTCACCTTTTTTCTATTTGAGAAGAATTTCGATTATTGTTACTTTGACCTAGTTAATTTTCATTTTCTAATTGAAGGATTTGTAATATTTTAGGTTTGAATATTCAAGTATCAAGTGTTTCTCCACTTTTTCATTTGATCAACTATTTTGAAGATTGTTTTTTGGATTGTTTTGTGGAAATGATAATTTCTTTTTTTTCCTTAAGTAATTCCTTTTTGAAAAAGAGAAAAAAAATATGTCTTTCAAGTTCATGGGTGCAATATTTTTTAGCCTTAATTTTGGAGAAAAGGGGAAAAGTATTGGATATCCTACAGTTTCTTTGATTTTGATTCAAATAATAGTTCATGTTTCTTGAATTGAATTTTAGACTTGTTTATTTTCCTGAAACCTCTTACTCATTTCAATTAGAATTCATTGAAAGGAAACGTTCCATTTCATTCTACCTGCATGGTTTAGAATCGAGTCATAATATCATTAGTTTCATCTCCATGGACCCTACTTGTGTAAACAATATCCATTAAAATCAATGCATAATCAATTCAATTCAATATCTTTGCATTTCTCTAGTAGCACACCTATATTAGCTTAGGATTAGGGCCTTGGAATATGTAGTGATATTAAACTCTCCAAGGCTACAAAATAAGCTTAGAATATTGAGTTAGAAAGTGAAAATGCATTATCATAGTAGGTGTCATGGAATGTCCTCTAACATAGGAGTTAAGCACGAGATCACATGAACGCTGGTAAAAGGGACAACCCATGATTACCTATCCAAGGTGTCTGTAGTACTTTTCTATGGAAAGGTAGCATCTTGGGGGTTTTGTAGGTGGAATCCCATTTGAAAAGCTTTGGGATTAGCTACCTTACCCACCCATACAGTCTCCAGTGGTATCCATAGTGGCCATTCTATAGGGTTGTTACATAGGTGACTGTGAAGGTTATTTCATGGTACCTTAAGTAAACATATTATTTCGGAAATGGCTTAGTTGGGAGGGTGCCCTTTTTGGGGCACTTTCATTCATCGAGTTAAGGGTGTGGTTGAACTTAGGGGACCCATAACTATCTATATTTCTGTAGCCCCTTTTCATATTGATCTTGTGATGTTGGATTTCATCACATACTAATGTGGTCATTGTGAGAATATTTGTTTGCTTGCTCTTCCTTTATGGCAATTTTGATAGTGTGTGCTTTTTTCTTTAGTAGACCTTACTTTGAGTTGATGGAAACATTTCAATTGTATGTTTGCTAAGTATCCCATTTTAAGAAGGATCATATACCATTTTCTTGTTTAGGAAATATTGGTCCAACTTACATAGCTATGTGTTATCCCTTCCTGAATTCATGATAGCTTTACTAATATGGTTTTTTTCAACTTCATTAGCCCTAAATGCCTAACTTTCCTCACTAGAGAATTATCCATGTCAACAACAACAACCTCATCTTGACCCTTTTCCTTCTTCTCCCATTGTTTCTTATTCCCTTTCTTCTTCCTCACTTGGTGAAAGTATTGATGCTAGTAACTAGGGAGCTAAGATGAAGAAGAACATGAAGAATAATAAGAAGCGAAATAAATAAGGGGGAAACAAACCATCGAGTGTTGTGAGTTTTGATAATGTTGAAAAACCTGCCAACATACATTGCAATCCCAAATTCCCTAGAAATCTTTGTAGTGGTGACCACCTTAGTGATTTTCCTGGTATTTCCACAGTCTTAGAAGTGTGTTCTAAGGGTTCTCATCAACTCTTTGTTGTTCCATCAACTAGCGATTATTAGGTTCCAAGAAAAATGTATATTTAGCTTTTCTTGTAGGCTATTTGAAGGGAGTCATCGAACTCACCTTTTTGCTCATATGGACGAACACTTGAAATAATCGAAAATCCTTATTTTTTATAAGCAACAACTTCCAACTGATTCCCATGAGACTTCTATCAACTCATCATTGATTGATGAAGTGGTCGGTCTGACTCCATGATCATTTGATCCCACTCTTCTATTGAATAGTGAAATCACATTGATTGGTCCATTGCATCATCGGTTAATCACATTGCTCCCTTAAAGAGTGAAGTTGAAGTGGTTGATCCAATTCCTTGATTAGTGAATACCACTCTCCCATTAGAGAGTGAATTTAATATTTCTCAAGTTTTTCTTGTTACTTCAGATTCCACCATATAAAGGTGTATTTCTCCCATTCCCACAAAACCCCCTCTAAGTATTGGTGTCATTTTTTTCGACTACAATAAACTATCAGAGCATCATCTCCCCTCTTGCATGCCTTTCCAAATCATTATGGAAATGTGAGCATATATTACACTATTATAGATGAAGGCACTTCTTTTATCATTATATGCTCAACTTCTTGGCTACTTATAGGTTCTCTGCATCTCTTTTTCATTACTAAAAATATATTGGCTTTTAACATAAGATCTAGTTAACTTTTAGGGATCCTTCCTCAGTTTCCCATTAACTTGGAAGGAAAAATTATTTGTATTGATGTTATGGTAGTCCAAGACCCCTTGGATTTTAATTTTCTCCTTGAATAGGACCATGTCTATGCCATGAATGTTTTCATGTCTAAATTCTTTTATGTGATGTATTTCCCTTATAATGGAAAAATTGTGACTGTTCACCAACTTTCGTTCATTGGTCTTGATCTAACTACCAACCATATGACCTCCTAAGTGTTCCATTTATGCAAATGGTATCCATCCCACCACAAGATAATTATGTGATAACATGTCCCATGCCTTCACTTTCCAATGAAAAAATGCCTCTCATTCTATGTTTGAATTCTCTTAACCTAGATATGGTAGTTGACATGTTGAACCCTTCAATGGGGACATTTTAGTCTGATCTTCCTACCACTTTTAAGTTCCTTGACATGCATTCCTTCTAAAGCATTTTTATTCCATCTGATGAAGATGTCTTGGAAGCCATGATTAAGGCCTTGACATATATTCCTTCTACATCTTTGTCCTCTTAGAATCCATGATCAAGTCAACCACCCCCGAGCATAGTTATTCTTGTTTTCAAGATCACGTAAAAAAGAAACCAACCTATGAGCATAGGTTTTTTGGGTTTAAATCTCATGTAAAAATGAAACCAACTAGTTTGAGCATAGTTATTTTTTGTTTTAGTATTGCACTAAAAGGAAACCAATCCATGAACATAGTTCCTTCTCTATGTCAAGCTCATTAAAAACTAAAACAAATCTCCATGACCATAGTTCCTTTTTGGTGGCAAGCTTGTTAAAAAATGAAACATAACTCCCTCCATAAAGTCTAGGGGGAGTATGACTCTATTGTTATGTTGGGGGAATGGTAACAAATCTTGAAGCATAATTATTCTTGGTTTCAAGGTCATGTAAAAATGAAACCAAAATTCGAGCATAGCTTTTTCTCTGTTTCAAGCTCGTGAAAAGATGAAACCACCCTAAAGAATAGGTTTTATTTGTTTCAAGCTTTAGTAAAAATGAAATCTATCTCAAGCATAGCATTTTCTCTATTTCAAGCTTGTCTAAAAGTGAAATCTATCTCAAGCATAACTTTTCCTTGTCCCAAGCTTGTGTAAAAATGAAACCCATCTCAATCTTAGACTTTGTGCTTTCTTGCACTCATAAATACATGAGAATAAGTTACTGAGTATGTTTTTATCACTTTTTCAGGCTTCTAAAATCTATACAAAAAAGGAAATTTGAGGAGTTCCTTCAAGCTCTTTTCAAAATCCTTAAACATGAAAATATTATTGAGTGATCTTGCTCCCTTTCACACTTGTTAAAGGGTTTCAAAGGGCATCTATTCAGTATAAGTTTGACCATTTTTGGGATTAAGTATACTAATGATGAGAAAGGTAATACTCTAACACATCTAGGTTAAAATATTTCTCATTTGTATTATTTTATCCCTTTTCAACCTTAGGAGACTAAATTTACATAAAAGAACAATTTTTAGACTCCCTAAATATTAAATATCATCGAGATTTATTTTCCTTGGGCTCCTTAAAAGTTTTACGTTGAAAGAATCTGACCAGCTTATCTTTTATCCCTTTTTTGGACCTGGTAAATCTAAACGAAAAAGGTCACCATTAAGATTTCTTTTCACTTCTTTTCAAACTCAATAAACATGAAAAGACATCAATGTTTTCCTTTAATGGACTCGTAAAACTTAAACAACATAGGACCCATCTATAAATTAGGACTAAACCACTCCTTCCTAGGGTGTGTTAAAAATACTTTGAAGGAATCATTTAAAGGATGAGATTATACTTTGATCATATGTTATCCTTATCAAGCATGCATAAAAATAAAGAGGTACTCAGAAAAAAAGGTGGGGGAATTTGGGAAGGGAATATGTGTGTGTGTGTGTGTGTGTGTGTGTGTGTGTGTGTGTATGTGTGTGTGTACTTTGTACATAAGGAAGTCACTCTTGAACATAACACCCTTTCACTCCTTCTGTTAAGGTTGGAAATTTTTCTTTTCTTTTATTGATCATGCTTCTTGGAAACATCTTATGCTTTGGTCCATGACTTACTCTTTTAGTCAATGCTTCAAAGACAATTTTCATGTTGTTAATATGTTCATGATAAGTTGAACTTGAGTTAAACATTTTTCACAATCCCTACACTTTCTATCATGTTGGTCATCCCTAAGTCAGTCTTAAACCACTCTATGTTCTATTCTACTTCATATCTTTGTATATGTTTCATGTTATTGACGATTAATACATCAAATCCATCATAGGAAGATTCACTTCCTATTGACTTTAGCACATTATTTGGGAAGTTGATTTATAAACCATTCAGTACCTTGGAGCTTGCATGCCTCAATGGAAGGTTCCTTGCCTTTGATGATAACTTTACATAAATTACCTTTGATTGATTAATTCGATGAGTATTTGACTTTGAATCATTTATTCATACTTAATATAATGTACTCGATTACCTTAAGCGTCATTTTCATTATTGGTGATTTCTTTCGTGTTTATTAATTATTTTCATCATCGACCAGTAATGAGAAGGTTTATTCCACGTTTGACCTCAACACATTTATTTGCATGGTTATATTTGTACAATGGCATGACAGAGATGACGACCCTGAATCATGTTTGTTATGTCCAGGTTGAAATGGAGTATTTTGAGTATTTATGATTGTTGCATAGATCTACAATGTATGTCTAGTGGTTATGTTCATATTGAGTCACATGGGCATGGATCAACAATGTATGTTAGTGGATATTCCCCTCGTTATTCGACATTGACCTTGGGATATCCATATTATTTGAATCACTTGTATTCTGAGTATGGGAATGCCTACCTTAGAGATGATCATATGATATTATTGTATTGTAAATCCTTGATTGTTGTTAGTAGGTTTCTCACTAATCAATCCCTTGTTTCAATGCCTTTTCATGATAAAGTACTTAAATCACCATTCTTATAACTTCATACTTTAGGGTGCATTCTATTACACATTATTTTGTTGCATTCATGGAAATTTACATCGTACCCCTATCCATTACCATCCAAAGCATAATTTCCATTAGTCCTAAAGAACATGGAAGAAAAAACTTACTAAGGAAGATAAGAATATTATGCAAATACCTTAAAAAACCCTAATTCAAAAGGACGACAAAGGTTTTACATTGAAAATTTGTGACACTACTTATTATCGCATGTTTCATACCTAATAAACTGTGATATTGTCATACTTTGATCATTCGAAAGGTGTGACACTATTTTAACAATGCTAAAATGAAAAATTATGAGAATATTCTTTAATTGGAGCCTTGTGAATGGAATATCAACTGAATGGTGTGGATTTTATTCACATCCATAACTTGCTAGATCTCAACCTCCATCCCTTATCCTGCTCCTATTATTTCCCAGGCCTACAAATACAACCATCTCCCATTGAGATGGCTAGTTACAAATTGTCATAAAGTATTTTCACTTTGTTGAAACACTTTTTAAATATTAGACATTTGATCCCAATATTATTGAAGGAAAGTCATTGAAATGGACAACAACTGGAAAGGGACCTACAACATCAAGTCAGGTAGGTTATAACCATTCCTTCATTATAATAGAGTTACATGTTTCTTTCCCACAAATTATTGTCTTTCTATTTGGAAATCTTTGTTATATATTTCATTAATCATATATATAGGTTTTATCAAATCATTTTTGGATTGTATCTGCTTTGATGATTAGTTTATTTGTGTTATGTGTAGGTCTTTGCTTCAGATAATTGAGGATGAGACTAGAATCTACAACAAACAATTGTCGAGGATGACTTTTTTAGAAAGGTATGACTTAATCCCACTTTGATTTCCATTGATAATTTGATTGCAATTAAACCTAGGGAAATTTTCTTGTTCTTGTCTCTTTTTTTCTAGATCTAGTTACTAGATCTAAAGAGATTTCTCTTGTCTGCGAGAGTGATTTTTCGATTAACATTATTCTTTAATAAATTTATTGTACATGGGAACATATAATATGGGAACATAAATTCTTCAATTCCTCTATGAATTCAACCTCTTTAGGTGTATATGTCATTTTAATGGTAAATCTCTCATGTGAAGGACGCTTTTTTTCAAGTGCAAGTTTCTTTTCTTCCTTTTTTAAATCTTCTTGTGGGAAAGGTTGAGGAGGTTCCTATGGGACCTTTTATGGTCTTATTTTTATCTCGTGAACTTACAAGGAATGATCTTGATAAGAAGTGTCGCAATTATAAATATGCTGTGCTCACTTATTATTGGGATTTGGGGTAGGATGGGAAGGAAGTTGAGGCTTATTTGGTGTTCAAATTTTTGAGGCATAGTGGGATATGAAGGATGAGAAATTAAGGATGGTGGTTGAGCCATCAAATTAATCCAACCATGGGAATAATTATTCCACTAAGGAGGTTTATTCTATAATGGTTAGTAAGGAGGGATAATAGGTATTTTTGGTACTACCATGGCATAGGCAAGGGCCAAGGTGAGGGTCCAAGTGGAAACCAAGGCTCAGGTTGAAAATGCATAGGGTAATTATTGAGATACAGTGAAGCGTTATAACCCATACCTTTTTGGTAAGGTGTTGATGCTACTGACCTTCTCTATTTAATGAAACATACTAACTCCATGCCCCCTTTAGCTCCTTGGTAGGTATCCTTGAATGCTAGTAATGAAGGAAATTATTTATTAGGTTGTTTTTATTCACATAGTACACATTTTTTCTATATTATTAAGTGGGAAAATATTTTAAGGGTGTCTTTTGGTGGACTTGGGATAAAATAATACTAATTCCTTTTTTTTCTCTTCTTTCTTTTTATTGGCTTACAACATGTCCACTTATAGGGCTAGTGAGTGAAAGATTTGTATTTTCATGTATTATAAAATTCCTCTACCTTCATTATTTGTAAGCACATGGAAATAGTAGGAGGACTTACAAAGCTTCTAGCAGATATACATTTATTCTTATTAGCCCTAGAATGACTTTTGAAAATTTGCTTGATACATGTCCCAACTAATACATGTCCCCATTGGCTAGGAGATCCAATGTCTCTGTAAAGTCTTCCCTCTGTCCTCTTAGAAAAATAATTTTTAGATATTCACCATCAACAGTACAATTCTTTACTCTTTTGTAGCTCAACTAAAATATTTCTTTAAAATCCCCAAAAATTTCATTGTCTCCTTGATTATTAGAAAATATCCCATCTCTTTTACCTCTATCAAAATAATAATCTCCATATTTGTTGCTAAATGATTGTTTCATTTTTTTACAAAGTGGTAATGTTATTCCCTTTAAGACTCTTGAACCACCTTAGAGTTGTGTCCTTCAATATAGAAGTGATTATCTTTAACATATTTTCTTCTATACAGTATACATAAGTCTTGCACACTGAAACAAACTTAAATTTAAAAGTTCTAGGGTAATCAATGGTTCTTCCATAGAACAAGGGAACTATACATGGAGTGGTATTTTCAACCTACCTTACCCATTGGTTTCCCTGACAAGAAACTTAAAGATATTAGGCAATAATCTATGTATTGGGGTCTAATATCCATAAGGCCTAAAAGCAGAGGGAGGAGGAGAGAACAAATATGTATATTCCATAAGACTAGGCACAATAATATTAATAAAGAAGTAACAACTAAATGCATCATAAAAATATGAAAATAGGGGGACAAAATTGGAGAAGAATATTCCATTAAAAATTACCATTGCATAAAATGAGGCCAATTTTCAACCTCTCCTTGTGATCCTTACCAACCTTCATTTGCATCTAATTTCCTTCTTACAATGGTTATTATTGAAGGATCTAACATTAATTAGGTTTCACTCCATCAATTACGTACTTATTAAGTTTCCTTTTACATTAGAAATATGACTTTATGAGTTATACATCTAAACTTATATGACAAGCCCCCCTAAGATTCATATGAATCATCTTCCCTTAGAAAATAATGGTTCCCATCATTCACCCATTCTAAAAAAGTTAGGATCCCCATTATTTTCAATGTGCCATCATGATTGCAATTTTTTATGAGAAAATGTAGAGGGGTTTTGTGTGGTTAACCAGTAAACACGAGTTTGTCGATGACCCATAACCATCATGATTATGATGTACTAAATGCCAACACAGAGAATCGTTTTATGTGGTTAACCCATAACCATGGTTTTTTCAATGACTCATAACCATCATGATTTCAAAGTGACAAATGCCCATGAAGAGAATGGTTTTGTGTGGTTTTCCCACAACCTTGTTTCTTGCCTTTTTTTCTTCTTAAATTTTGAAAATGCACATTTCAATGCAACTTTATTAATAACTTTTGTTACATATTATGAAATTAAATTTTGTTTATTATCCATTTCAGTAGTTGAAGAA
This sequence comes from Pinus taeda, assembly GCA_000404065.3. Taxonomy (NCBI): domain Eukaryota; kingdom Viridiplantae; phylum Streptophyta; class Pinopsida; order Pinales; family Pinaceae; genus Pinus; species Pinus taeda. Next base: position 198,881 of record APFE031302419.1, read on the forward strand.
ACATTTACATCAATAAAATATACTTTCTTTATATAATGATCTATGGCATAATAAAATCATTCCTAAAACTCAAGGTATGCCCAGTCAAGATACTTTACAAACTTGTGTGAATACAATCAATGATATCTATTAAACATGGAAATGAAACAAAATTCCATAAGAAATCTAGTTGATCTAACAAAAAATATTTTAAAATGTTGTGTTATACACCCTCTAAGATACTTTGTAGAGGTCATGAAATCTGTATAAACTTTGTTGAGGATTGTTGCTCCATCTCCCATCCTTTATTATGCTTCTATGGTATCCATAAAACTATGGATAAGCTATGGAATGGGTAAAATGTGGTCTCCCATGCTTCCATATTATAGATTGGGATTTTTTGAAGCTATCGTATGGTTGTATGAATCTACAATAATGTTCAAAGTGATAATGCCAAGTATAGAGGGCCATAAAGGATTCCAAGGGCTTATAGAGAAGCATTGGTTTCTATAGAGGTCATGGAGGCTTTGTGGGAAGTATGGAACCTAAAAATTTCAAAAATGTCTCATAACAATGGATGTAGTAAATCCGTGCAAGGATGCTCCTACTATGGTGAATGAAGGTCTGATGGTAGTAAAACCCTGTAATGCATGTAGACCAACTATGATACTTATAATGTATGGTTGAACGAATTGACTATAAAGGTGCCAAAAGTAGGTTGGATATCACTACAAAACCTTGAAACTCAAACATGCTTCAAACCCTAGTTCCCATGGTGAGGTAACGTACTTTAATAGCAATGTCCAGATCTTGTGGGATAATATCTAAAAGGCTTGAATAATGAGGGAGGAGTAGAGAAAACATAAAAATATACCATCAAATTAATCACAGAAACATTGATAAAAATGAAACTAATTAAATCAAAAATAGTAAAAGAGAGAGAGAGGAGGAGGACTCCATTAAAAAAAAACATTGCATGCAATGAGGCCAATTTTCAGAGAACTCCTTCCCAACCTTCTCTACCTTCACTGTCATCTCATTTCTTTCTTATGAGGTGTATTCTTGATATATTTAACTTTAATTGAGTCTAAATCCATCAATTACATGGCTTACAAGTTCCCTTTTACATTAAAATATTATGTTATGACTTATACACCCAGACTTAGATTATAAGTCCCCTTAAGATTTAGATCAGACATGTCTCCATTTTTAGCTAATTGTATAGAGAGACGGGGAACTACCTCATTTTAAAAGGGTTTCAAATGCTATGTTATTATATTCAAGATAAGCCTCAAACTCTTTTTTATGAAAGGTATTGTTTCACAATGAGCTACTTGATGTTGATTGCTACATAGAGGCTCGAAAGTGGTGGTTTCTAGAAAAAAAAAATCATAACTTATCTCTAAGTCTACAAGGCATGTATGCCTTAAAAGAAAGGATTTTCATTTATTTTTAAGGATAAAGGTAAAGATGAAAATTGAAAACGTTTATGCAAATGGTGCCAAAATTGATGGCCCTCAGTATTCTAGCAACAATGGTATAGCCCTGGGGGTTTCAATCTTAATATGTCAATCCCAAGTTCAAACAAACATAATAGGTATCATCCATTGTATATGAAATTCAAAGTTTTCCTTTTTATGAATGCGTACTAATATTTGAAAACAATTATCTTACAGATTAAGTGAAAAGAGTGGCTATGTTAATCAATAGTGACTTCATTAGGGCTAACCTGGTAGGAAGTGAGAATACATGAATCAAAGTGAGAAAATTGAAATTGTAAAAATAAAGACATAGGAAGTAAAATAAATAAAGTTGAAAGAGTGGAAATGTAGGAAGGTAAAGTCATGGGGATTCAAACTATAGTAATTGCAATTAAATAATTGTTCTCTTGCAAGGAAATAAATTATATTATACTATTGCATAAAAATAAATCAAATCACGCAGAAAAATAGTAATAAAGAAATATGTGATATTTTAGGAAATCCTATAGATGTGACATAACTTTATTCAATTCCCCATCATTCACTTAATAATTTTAATTTTACTAATTAATGTGATTTTGAGATAATTAACATGAAATCACAAGAAATGATCCAAAACTAGTGTTCTCGAGTCTATTCTAAAGGAAGCTCTATAATTCTACAAGAAGACATGTGACTCTATAGGGAACTACCTAAATTTATACATGTGGAGCAGCCTAATGAAGGAAATATGCATAAATTAGATGGATTAAAATGATTCTAAATCATGGAAACTATGAACATCACTCAACCACTAAGAAACATCATATTCCAAACATTTACAAAAGCATCAAACTATACTAATGTTATTGTACTTGACTAAAACAATAAAATAAATGACAAATTACAGAAACATATAGGAATAAACTACAAATGGTACAGGAATGGTTTCCAAACCACTTAAGGGAGGGCCCTCCTGGAGGTGCTTAGGGACATTTAATAAAATCAACAAACAATGATTTCAAAAAGGAACTTCCCTTTCATTAATATAAAATTGATATTACACAAGTGTGAAATTAAATATTGCAAGACTACGAAACAAAAATATTATTGTTTTCTCTCGAAGAATAGTCTTGTTCACTTTCTCAAGTTCCAATCAATAGAAGTGTTTCTTTCACTGACTACTAATAACTATAAGATCCTAGAAAACCTATAAGGATATACTAACATCTAAGGTAGGGTGTTGTTGATGGTGCTATAATTCTGTCAACCTAGGGGGAAAGTCCCAATTAGACTTCACATTGTTTGCAGTGGGAGCCTTTTTGGAACTTAGGCTCGACTGCTATATATTATTATAGATATCCCTTACCTTCAATTTTCCACATGAGAGAGTCATACATAGGTAATTTTAGGTTAGAAAGTGAGCATTCCTTGTGGTTGTTCAATTGTGAAATTTATCAAGGTTATTCTACTAAAAGGGGGAGAGAAAAGTGAGCCTTTTAAAGATAAGTATTAGTACTAATCTATAAAAGACACACGATCAAGACATATAGATGATTTGTTGAAAAAATAATGAAATAGTTCACTTAGAAGCAACAATTATTAAAACTTGTATAACACATATTCAAAAAGATAAGTACCAAATCCACCGAAGTAGTTCAATTTCCTTAGTATAGAGGAAAAACACATACATCGTAAAAATTCAAAGAATATTATTAAAATATTTACGACATACACATGAAAGTATGTTGGCTCAACAAGCTTTTGAATTAATTAAAGGTTCCAAGATACATCAAGACAGTGACCACCAATAGCACCAGTAGTGGAGCATTAGAGAAACCACTTTCTCCTCCAAAAGAAATATATTCCTCTCTAATTCCTGGTAGGACGGGCCAAGGTGAAAAGACTTTTGCATGAGTATGAGGGTGTATATATAACAAATGGGGTAAGCATTCCCCTCCCTTGTGACTCTTGGAACACCCTCATGATTTTTTAACTTCTTTATGATCTTTCCACTCCCTAATAGACTTTCACGTTCTATGCATGTCTCTTGGACTTCCACTTTACATTAAATTTCATATACATTGAAATCACATAATCCAAAAATGATGTGGCCATTGATGACATAACACTTTGACAAGATATGACAAAACATTGATGACATTGACTATATGATGACATAGAAATGTCAATCCATTCTTGTTGCTGCTATCTTTGAGTCTTTTTGAGAGATGGTGTATGTTATTCTTCTTCCTCCTTCATCTGGCTCGATAGTAAGGAATCTTCAATGTGGTATTGATTTTTGATATTCTATGTACTTTGTTGTTCCTCCATCTCCTCACGTGATGATCATCTTATCTATTCATATATATAGGTGTCTTCCATCATGGTCTCCTTCTCCATTTCCTTCATCATTATCCTTATATAGCATGATATAGTACTTGCGACTACAATCCACTCATGACAAGATGACATCAACTCGATAAACCCCTAGTATAAGATGCTTCATGATGAACGATTGACTGAGTTGGAACTAGGTGATAGACTACGAGAGAGTATCTAGGGGTTGCACAGTTGTGCATCTCAAGCAATCAAGTGTTAGGACTAAGCCTTGACACTATGCAATGCACAATTCAGGTTGGGTTTCGCATGTCATGTACACAGTTGTGGGAATCAAAGAGGCAAGTTAAGGGTTTGAGCATTGAGTTTTACCACTACACAATTTTAGAAGGAGAGGAGACCAAGTTTTTGCACAGTTGTGTAGTTTAGGACCTCAAGGCTAAGGCTTAAGGATTGAAACTGCGCAATGTGTAGTGAAGGACTAGCGAGAGAGGAAAATTGTGTGGTTCTGGAGCTTAGGGGCTAGGCTTAAGCATTGTGACTACGTGGTGCATAGTTCTAGGAAGCATATATTGCAAATTGTGTAGTTCTAAGAGACAAGGATTCTCCTTGAGGACTGAGACTGCACAATGTGCAGTCTAGGAGGGTTGAATGAAGCTTAGTGGCTGAGTCAGGGAGTTTTCCCAGTTTTGACTAAGTGTTGGATCAGTGAGATGAAGTTCAACAAAAGCAAGAATTGAGCATGATAAAACACTTATTTCACTTGAAAACACAACGTGGAACACTCAGATCACATGAAGAACATATTTTTCTCAATGTGACATCATTACGACAACTCACTCCAAGTGCAATTCTAAAGGTACACTTTGCGACCACAATGATGAAACTTGTGTGATAGTGCTTAAAATTTTGGAAATGAGTGTGATACATGTTTACATGATAAGAAAAACTCATTAATGAAAATATCACTCCCTGAAACAAACCAAAAATCCACTTTACATAATAAGCAACACTTACCATGCGAAAAGACGATATTTTCTATATGAAAAGAGAAGTGCAAATGACACTTGCAATATGCGAACAAGAATGAAATAGATGCACTCCATAGAAAATACAACATGAAAAAGACACTAATTAAAGTGAATGAAAGAAAAAAGCAGTTGAAGACATGAAAATCATAGTCACAATATCGAAGGTGCACAAAAGGAACAGTTTGAGAAACCCACTGAAATAGAAGTACAAATGCAGCCAGATGTGAGAGATTGTTAATGACAGTGTGCATGCAGTATCAGCATGAATTTAACATTACATAGGAATTGTCTTGATGGATTGTGTTAGGGTCCCACCCTAACCCCCATATCTATGTAATGGGACCACGTCATAGTCAAGAGTCAATAAAGCCCATATTAATAATTGTAAGTGGTTAATC
>APFE031302419.1:213529-229771 GCA_000404065.3 Pinus taeda
ACAGTTAGTTGCAAATGGGCCGTAGTATTAGATAGATGGTATTAATAATACACGGTATTGGCCCGTGGTATTGCACGTAGGAGTCATATATAAAGGATAGAAACTCCCTGCGAGGAGCATCATGTCTTATTTTTGTAATCGAGCTCTGCTCTATTGGAGGTTGCTCCCTCGAAGAGGCAAGTGAACATTACTCTCTGAATAATAAATTCATTGCCATTCTGTGTTCTGGGTTCGCATATTCTGCATTCTGGGTCTCTTTTCTTCGCATATTCTGTATTTGGGTATCATTTGCAGGTTAAGAGCATAACAGATTGTGCTAGGCCTATTCAAGCTTGCATGAAGAAATGCACTCATGAATTCATTACAGACTGAGCATGTGTGAGCAGGTGACTTCGACACTTACAATCCATGAAGTGAGCTCAACTATTTAAGAGAGTATCATCTAACCAAGAAGTAACTACAAAATGAAAAATCATAATATCCATAGTAAGCTCCTAAATTCAAGTATAGGTAAACTTTTAGAGGGTGTTTGTCGCAATGACAACACTTGGTGGCACACTAGTAGACCTTGAGCTTCTCTTCCTTGGTAAATTCTTTGTGCATGGTATAGTTCTTAAGGGATTATTTATTCATCATTAGGATTACTTGATATTCTCCACTTACTATATATTGACACACATTCCCCTTAATTCCGTCTTAGTTGAACACAAATATATTACCAACGAAATCGCAATGTTTCAAGATAGGAGAAGGGTAATGTAGTGCGTGAGCTTTAGATTTTTGTAGTCTATTTTTTCATCTCTGGTCTTGCTCCACTACTAGTAGGCCAGGATAGTATGCCAGCAAAGTCACATTAGCAACACAAATATCACTTTTCTTCCAGTGAGCTTGGACAATACCCCGATGGAGTTGCTTGCTTCACCTCCCTGCGTAGGAAGCCTTTCTCTCATTTCACCCTTATATATTTATTTTATATAGAACTACACAGTGACACCTATTAATTTCATGTGAGGAAGAGGGATCCCAACTTATTGAGAGTAGAAGAGGTAGTCCGTTTAGAGAAGTATGTATAACACCTATGATATTAGTTTTCTCATTTAGATTTTCCCCTTGTCTTTCTCTACTTGATTGGATCACCATGGAAAACATTGAAATGTAAAGAATAGATAATATGCATGATTCTTCTAGAATAGAAACAGATACCATGGCTTCACATGGGGATTTCCTCACTCAGGAATTGTATTTTCTATGAGAACATCATCTACCAGAGGATAACCAATATGGAGAAGAAGGATGAAATTTTAGCCAAATGTTACATTTTCACAAGCACTCTTCTATTTTTCCACATTTCCTTTCAAGCCAAAGGGAATATCGTTCATGTGAATTTTTATTAAACAAAACATGAAAGAAGAGACAAAACACAATAACAAAACCAAAATCAAAAGGATGAAGAAAGTTGGGTCTAGCCAAAAACAGGATGCAAGACTAAAGTACGAAAATAAAAAAGTGAGTGCAGGATGAATGAATGAAGGGGAAAATAAAATGTCATAATACATACTCCCAATCTAACCAGCTAGGAGGTCAGGGTCAAGTATAATTAAATTTTCAATGAAGACACCATAGTTTCTCCTAACCTAAATACACAAAGATACAAGCAATTAAAATAGATATAAAATAGTGTGCAATGGAAAAGATAAAGGCTTGAATAACTTGCATGAAAAGTTGAAGGTCTTTCTTGTTAGTTGAAATATATGCCATAGCCACTACTTCTAATGACCTTGCATTCTTACATTTTCAATGGAAATCATAAGTAAACAAACCTCATAAGCTTCTTGCGAATGTATCTTGATTTTCATTTTAATCCTTAGCAAGGATGAGGAAATAACGAAATTTTTTACTGGTAACAGAGCTTACCAAGTAAGATTGATCCAACCATTTAGTGTTTGGATTGTGAAATTCATAACAGTCCTCTTGAAAACCTTCAAATCCTTGAAAATTTGGAATTTCAATTAAAGTCACAGGATCAAGATAAGAATCTTGTGAATTAAAATGAATTTGATCATATTCACAAGGCTTGTAAATATAATGACCTGACAAAAACATCCGCGAAGGATAAAGTGCCTCAACTACTCGACAAGTTCCTGAATAATGAGATGTTAAACCATAAAGATCAAAGGATGTAAAACAACTGTCATCAAATGTGCTAATGGGAAAATGCTATGTTGAACGACAATCATCAGAGCTAGAATCATCCTCATATGGGCTAATGTAAGAATCAAATTCCCAATTAGTAGTTAATACAAATAAATCAATTTGAACAACTATGTGAATGCTCTGAATAATAGAACCAACTTCCTCGCATGTCGAATGTGACAAACCATTTTCCTATAAATGGTGACAAACTATATAAGCATCATAATCATAGAAAGAATTGAAAAGGAATGCTAGTACAGAAAATATATGAAACCATTCAGGATTTAATGGATGGAAAAGAGGAACATTATTCAACAAATAACTCAAGAGGATTTATGGTGTCATGAAGACATTCACAAGAAAATCTAGGAGCTGATTATTCACCATAGCACTCAACATTTATGAACTCTTTAGCCAAAGGTAATCTTCAAATTGATCATATTTGTGAATCCACACATTCACGAAAAGGAGTATACTCCAAACCTGAATTTGATATAAGATATTTGTATTGGTATGAGTTCACTACAGAAATATGATAAAAAATCCTATCTCGAGAAATAGAAAAATTGTAATGAGAAATCCTGAAATCCATCAAGAACGAGTTTGCGTCCAATGAAACAATATGAATGAAATAATTCGACAAGAAAATCTAGATCTGAGATGGTTCAAGAATTTCACTAGGATCATGAGAACTTTACATAAACCATCAATGAGAGTTGAAGTGCCTCAAATTCCTGAAACGTTATGGAATATTGAAAGCATAAGAGCATTTTATAACTAAGTTAGACCACAAATCGCATGTGGATAATTTTTATCAGTTAATTCAATAGCATCCCTACAATCTAGACGGAAAATATCCACATTGTTGGTTTGATTAGATTCTTTAAATTCAACAAAAAATTACTTAATTCATAATATTATTCTAATCACAAGTCTAAGAATGTATTCATCGAACTGCCCGTATACAAAGAAAAATATGATAAGGGATGGAATGGATTCTCTATAATTTCATTTCTTTCATATTCATCATGGATAATCCCACTATCCTATGTCATTTCAGGATTCAACTCATCAGATAGCAAACTTGAATAGCTTGCAATTGCAAGTTGATGCATTACAAATAGTAGAGCACAAAGGATAGGGAGGTGAAGAGGGATAAGTGTTCATAAGTGAAGTTTCTTTAACCAACACAAATTTGAGATCTAAATATTTCAAAACAAAATCTTCTTGAGAAACAGAAAGATCAGATGGTACACTTGGGATTTCATCATCATATATATCAATAGAGTCATTATCGTTAGGATGATTGTTTTTCAAGATTTTAGATTGATTAAGAAAACATATTTCATTTTATTTACTACATAGATTAGTGGATTCAAAATAAGCCAAGAATGAAAGAATGTCATCTTGACATGGGTAACTTTGAAGGAGGGAAGAAAGATCAAGAGTTTCCTCATTTTCCTGCTCCTCTACCTGTGTAATGTGATTTCCTTGTACCTGATCGTAATATGAAACATAAACTTGAAAAACAAGAGAGTGTGAAGAGCTAGTTGGAGGAGTAGATTGATTAAGCAGATCATGGTATAAAGAGTCATGGAATTTATATGATAGAGGATGAAATATGTCCCTTGGAGAAGTATGAATTTCAGTGGAACCTGATTCAGGGTTGAGGTTAAGGATCCTATTATCACCTTGAGGAGTAAAATAATTAGCCTTCACTCTAGGCTACTTGAACCATTCCAAGGTTTCCTCCATCAAATCTAGATCATGAGAATGTATGAATATTGAAGAGATGAATTGACAATCTGATTTTTAAATTTCTCAACTGAAAAAGGAGGAGGATAAGGAACGAAAGGAATGGTATGTTACTCCTCTAAAATTATAGGTTTGTCATGATTTACAAGAGTTGGGGAAGAAGAAACATAAGGGGGTTTAGATTCACCGTGCAAAGATATACGAACCAAATTCTCAAACTTTCGCTTCAGGAAATCCCAATATGTGTCTCCTTCGGGAAATTCCTAACGAAGGTGAAGGAATCGATCAAAGAAATCCTCAATTGATTCATTAGGATTCATTCTAAGTTGACATACTCATTTAATAACATTGTGGTATTCATACCTATCAAATTATAAATGAAGCTCCTTGATGACATGTTCATAAAAATTAATGGAAGCGGTTGGTAGCATATGAAACCATTGGTTAACTCAAACTTCAAGTGTGAAAAAGAAAATAATACAAACCACATATTCATAGTCAATTTCACAATGTTGAAAAAAATTAAGAAAAACATATGCATGCTTGGAAATGGATGTATCACCCTCACCATAAAACTTAAATTGAGACAAGTCATTGAGTTATTCCGCAGAGATGAAAAGTTGACCAAGGGGTAGGTTAGAGTAACATTCCAGGATTATGATTTGGGGATAAGATATTTAAGATAAGAGATTCAAAATGGAATCAACGGGCACAAATTGTCATTTTTCCCTCCTTCTAGCACCATTTGATGATGGTGTTGGAAATCTGTCCACCAAGGGGGTCTCCCCAATAAAAAGTCCCAATTATACTTCACACCGCTTGGCGTGGGATTCATTCTAGAACTAAGATCTAGCTTCCATATATTCTTATAGATATGCCTTGGATTCAATGTTCAGCATGAGAGAGTCACACTTCGGTAATTTCGAGTTAGCAAGTGAGCATTCCTTCTAGTTTCTCAACTGTGGAATATATCAAGGTTCTTCTATCGAAAGGGAAAGAGAAAAGTGAGAATTTTAAATACAAGTAATATTACTAATCTATAAAATACACAGGAGCATGACATATAGATGAATCATTGAACAACTAGCAGAACAATTCACTTAGAAGCAATGATTGTTAAAAAACGTATAAAACACCTTCAACAACATAAGTATCAAAGCCAATGAAATATTTAAATTTACTTAGTATAGATGAAGAAAACATACATTGAAAACATTCAAATAATAGTCTTACAATATTTATGACATACAAATAAAAGTGTGTTGGCTCAGTGAGATTCTGAATTTAGTAAAATTTCCAGGATACATGAAGACAGTGAACACCACTAGCCCTAGTAATGGAGCATTAGAGCAACCACTTTCTCCTCCAGAAGAACTATCTTCCTCTCTAAAGCTTGGTAGGAGGAGCCAAGGTGAAAATTATTTTTCATGAGCTATGAGGGTGTAAATATAAGAAATGGCAAGAACATTCACTTCCCTTGTGGCTCTTGGACCATCCTCATGAGTGTTTAACTTCCCTATGACCTTTTGACTCCCTCATGACTTTTGAACTTCTATACATGGCTCTTGGAATTACAATTTACATTACATTTCATATACATTGGAATCACATAATCCACAAATTATGTGGCCAATGATGACATGACACTTTGACAAGGTATGATAAGACATTGATGACATGGACTGCATTATGAAAAAGCAATGTCAATCCATTCCTGTTGTTGTTATCCTTAAGTCTTCTTCAAAGATGGTGCATGTTCTTATTCTTCCTCCTTCATTTATATTGAAAGCAAGGAGTCTTCAATGTGGTCTTGATTTTTTATCTCCTGCTGTACTCTGGTGCTCCTTCATCTTTTTGCCTGATAATCCTGTTATCTCTTTAGCTCCATAGTTGTGCTCCATCATTGTCTCCTTATTGATTTCCTTCATCATCATCCTATCATAGCATGATAGAGTACCTGCGACTATAATACAATCAAGAAGACATTAGTATGATACACCCTTAGTCTAATATGCTTCATGATGATCCATTGACTGAGCTAGAATTGGGTGATAGATTGAGAGATAGGCTCTAGGATTATGCAGTTGTGCATCTCAGGTCATCGAGGGTCAATATTGAGCCTTGATACTACACAATGCATAGTTCAAGCTTGATTAGGCATGTCAAATACATAATTGAAAGAATCAAGGAGGAAGGCCAAGGGCTTTAGCACTTAGATTTCCAAGTACGAGGTTCTAGAAGGAGACGAGGCCAAGTGACTATGAAATTTAGGATCTCAAGGTTGAGGCTTTAGGACTGATACTATGCAATGCATAGTGAAGGATAGGCTGGAGAGGAAAATTGTGTAGTTCTAGAGCTCAGGCACTAGGCTTGTGCGTTGTGATGATGTAGTGCACAATTCTGGTAAGAATAGACTATGAATTTCACAATTCCAAGTGACAATGTTGTTGCTTGAGGATTGAGACTGTGCATTGCATAGTCTGGTAGTGCTGAATGAAGTTGAGTGGCCCGATTGGGGAATTTTCCTAGTTTTGACTAAGTGTTGGATCAATGAGATGAAATTGAACAAAATCACGGCTTGAACAAGATCACACACTTATTTCACTTTATGACACAACATGGAACACTCAAAACACATGAGAAACATACTTGTGACATCTCACTCCAAGTGTGACACTAAAGATACACTTTGCGATGATGGCGACACTTGTGCGACAGTGCTGAAAACTTTGGAAATGAGTGTGATGCATGTTTACATGATAAAAAAAACTCATTAACTCAAATATTACCCCATGAAACAAACCAAAAATCCACTTTACATGATAAGTGACCCTTCCCATGGTAAAAGATGGATTCTTCTATATGAAAAGTGAGGTGTGAATGACCCTTGCAATATGTGAATAAAAATGAAAACGACACATGCCAAAGTAATGATAACATGAAAATGACACTAATTAAAGTTAAATTAAGAAAAAGAGACAGTCGACACGATGAAAACAACAGTCGCAAAAGCGAAGGTGCGTAAAATAAACAATTTTAAAAAATCACTGAAATATAAGTATGAACATAGATTGAAGTGAGAGCCTATCATTGACAATGTGCCTTGAATATTCACATGAATTGGAAATTTCACAAGCACTACCTTGATGGACTGTGTTAGGCATGTTCAAGCTTGTTCGAAGGAATGCACTCATGTTCAAGCATGTGAGTAGGTGACTTTGACACTTACAATCCAAGAAGGGAGCTCAAAGACTTAATAGAGTATCAAACAACCAAGAAATAACTACGGAACGACCAATCACAAGATCCACATTAGGATCAAAAGTTCAAGGATAGGAAAATTTTTGGAGGGTGTTTGTTGCAGCGACAATAGGTGCCTATGTTCATGGTAGGTTGCTAGGGGCTACTGGAGGAGCTCATTTCTTTTCAAAACCATGTCCAAAACCATATATTGATGCTTCCAAGGGTCACACATGTCATTAGTATGGTTAATTCTCTTAAAAACACACCCAACATAAGGAATAACATGTAAACTAGCAAAATACATAGTTATCAAGGTAATAAATGCATGATGTTCCTACATGATAGAGGTTATACATGGGACTTTAAATGTACAATTAAAGGGATAATTAATCATCTGAATTTATTTCCAACTTATCAACTAAGGGTAATTCTCACTTCCAACTATTTTCTTGAAACCTAATTGATTATGAGGGAACTTTAAATTTGTTGACACACAAATAAGCATTATCTTCAACGCACATGGCATAAATAAGTATTCATAACTTATAAAAAATATCAAGTGTTTTGCACACATGAAATTTTTCTTCACACATAATGAAGGCATAAGGTGTACTATGAGAGATAAAAAGGGGGGGCATGGTGGGAAAGAAAAGGTTTTACTAATGAATATCATGTAAATCAAAAGTGATGTATGAAAATGGATCAAAACCTATGAATCCCACTTTCCTTGACTTGAAGATGAAAAGACTTGGATTTGGCAAAAAACTCTGATATGGTGTTTTTTGTCACTTTTTCTAGCACCTATAGCACAAGTTCTTCAAGAGATATGAAAGCTTCTTAGAGACAATGTCAGGGTTGATTGTACACCAGTGCCTAGGACATATTAGAGAGAGAATTGCATGGAATATTATCAGTGAGGTGTTTCTTCTGCACTCCAATTGTCACATAGTTGAAAAAGATAATAAAGGGGGTTTCGTTCAATAGTCTTTCATTAAAGTAGACTCGAACAAATACATGAATCTAAATGTATACAAGGTAGATAGGGCTAATATCAAAGAGGAATGTAATGTTCTTGTGGCCAACACACAACAATGAGAAGCTTAATATTGAATTTGTATTAAAATTGGAGAGGAGGATAGAAAGGAAGGAATCCATTGTGTAGGGTTGGGAATAATGCAAAATCCTAAGAAACAATATTCCAGTAGAAGGATGGAAGACCGAAGAGATGGAATGACAAGAATCGCGGAGTGCGAATTAAGGTTTCATTCTCTATACCTCATGGATACACTTATCACTAACTAGCATAAGTAAATTTGTGCTCTTAAAGGTACATAAGTGAATATTTAATAAACACAGGTATCGTTACTACGTAGAGCATACATATAACCTAGAGAGAATGAGACTGGAAGCTTCAGTGAACAATTTCAATAGAAGAGAAACATACATGAAATGAAATACAAAGAGGAAAACATATTGTTCATTTCTCTGATAAGAATCAATATAATAGTTGCATTAATCCTTAAAGAGTCCAAATTACTAGTTCATTTACATTCAACAATCCCATGCTCAAGTCCTACATGAATAGGCAATTAGAACCAAAAGTGGTATCATAGAATTCGGACCCCTCGGGTGCAAAATTTCCAAACCTCTTTTAAGTTTGTATTCCCTCTATTTATATTGAGAGGAGAAGCTTTGGAAACCAATACAAAATATCCCAGCCCGAGCTCCAGTTGTCTCCATGTGCAAAGGCTATTACCCAAAATTATTTGATTCATATTTGATTCCGTTCTTGGAAATATAGGAATTACAAAATAAACATAAATAAGGAACACTGAAATATGGTGGGGAAAATATCTCTCTTCCACCCTATGATCATCTCTGCTTAGGCCATGTCTTTCCCTCAATGCACCTTCCCTATTGCTTGGTTGGTTCCTGTCACTTTTGCCTTAACTGTCTGGCTTCACCACTCTCTAGAGTTCGTAGCAATTAACTGTGTTGGCTTCTCATAGAGTAGAAGTGGACGTAAACATGGAATTCATTCATAATTTTACTGAGTGGGACTCCATGTTGAGCATTAAATCCTACTAAGCCCCCATACCTTCATTCAGTCACTACGGATGTGTGCATAGTGCAGTCAAATCCATTTCCCCTATCAGTGTTGACCCTGGTTTCTTGTTACAAGGGGATCCATAGGGTTAGCCCATGCCAATTTCCAATCTCTCCATGTCTTCCTTTAATGCCTCAGTTTTTGACCCATATGCCTTCAAAACTTTGTACAATGTTATCAGAATGCAACACACCTCATAAAATAACCACGATGTGATATCAAGGATTCTCTAGTATGGGCACTTAACATTGCAAAACATTGTGAAACAGTGAGTTATAATCCCTTTAGGCCCCTTTTTCTTTGAGCCCTTTCAGTACCTTTTTGTGATATGATCAAGGCCTATGACTGGATTCTTAACCCTAAGGTGCTAAATCCTTGTTTTATCACTCAAAAACCCCTAATTATTATTAAATAAGTAACTTAGACAAATAATGGGGACCCTTCTAAAATTTTAAGTATAGAGTCTTTAATAAAATGGATAAAAATAAAGTCTCAAAAAATTAAAATAAAGAACCATCCTGACCCTAGATCTGAAATCCATTAATATTAAAGAAGGACTTAAGTTGAATAGGTCTCATATATTTCTCATATTGCTAATTTAAAGCAAATAAACTATCATGCTATGTCAAAGCGAGATGCGAGAAAACCTGACCTCACCGACCGTGATAAAACTCTTAATTAAATTTAAGTGGAGAAAAGGCCCCCTCACACATGAATAATATTTCAGGTCCCATGGTTAAGCCACTTCATCATCATAAAAGGAAATATCGCAAAAGGAGTCAGTAATCCTCAACGTTGTTATAAGCTTAAAACCCCGATAATCCTTTTCCGATATCATAGAACTCCATCGCACATATCCTTATCACATCGTATCACAAATATTTAAAGCGTTATTCTCTCTCTAAATGTTGGTTGCGATAAATCATACAATAATCTCTTCACCATATCTCTTATCAAATGTGGAAAATCACATATCACAAAAGACTCACTTCGCAAAGCTATCAATGATGATATCAAAAAATTGCAATGCTATATAGTCCAACTAGACGTTGACCTGTCCAAAATACATGTGAAACCCAAATTTCTTCATTTATTATAAGTTATGAATGTATTAATGGAGCTTAGTTATGCAAATGATTCAGTTGATTCCATTGAAAATTTCAATCTTTTTGTGTTAAATACCCATTTCACTCTATTTTATAATTACTGCCATAAGTCTCATCCTCTAAGAATTTCTCCTTATTCTTACCATATTTTCTCTGTCACAGGCTAGTCCTAAGAAATAGAGCTTAGATGAAATGTCGAGAGCTTCAAAGAAGAATAAGAATAATGTGGTTCCACCACAATCAATGCCAACTACTATAGTAGTAACTGAAATGCCTCCCTTATTCTTAGGTACTACATGTACTACAGAGGCCAAAAGTTCCTCCTCAGAAGTAATATACAGATTATTCAAGGAAGAAGAACCTGGGGTAGTTATCAGACAGACTACAATGGATGATACTACATCTACATCCAAACCACTTTGGCATATGTTGCCAACTCTCATCTCCATAGAATAGTTTCTCAAGCTATGATAATTCCATATATATACTTAGTCAAATGGGTAATTGAGGATGTAAATATCATTGACAGGACCTTCATAACCTTGAGAACACAGACGAGAATTGGGTTGTTCAGAGCTGAAGACCTCATAAATATGTACCACCTACCAGAACCCATGAAGATATACAATTCCTAGTTTATTTAGAACTTCGCAGAGGAGCATCTAGTTTAGTCAGAACCAATAAGGCAATGGAGGAATGAGCTGAGAAAACACAAGCATGACAATAAGGGTATGTATTCCCTAGCCTCTCTAGCCGGTCCTTATTGTCATATTTCAGCTATGATGTGTAGGTTATTTGGATAATCCAATACACATAAATTCACTATAGAATGGGTGCCCCTAATAAAAGTTGTCATAGATGCCTACATTATGGATTGGGCTACCACTTTGTCAAATAATTGGGCTACCACTTTGTCAAATAGTTTTCCATCCATGGGATGGAAATGGACTTTAGATGATTCTACCCCCATCCATATATACCAAAACATCAGATGGGAAAGCAACTATCAGACCCATTTTTACAAAATCTGCCATGGGGTAATGTTACCATTGTACCAAGTCATCTTTGATGAAAAACCTCCTAGATTTTCTAGGGAAGCTCTAGATGACCTCACAGCCATAGAAAAATGTTTTTGGGAATAACTTTTCACTTATGTCAGGATTTATGGAAGCCTAGCTACTCCACATGTCCTCCATCTCTATGTACTAGACAAACATTTGGCCAGAGAAGTAGCATATCAAACTATGGGCAATGGATTGACCAAATCTCTTAAGGAAGCCAACAAATCAGTTTGGCCACCTTTTCCTATTCACTGTAAAGTTTTTAATCTCCAAAATTTCAGGCATGCAATGCTTGAAATTCAAAATATTATATGTGTGAAATTTCCCACTATCTGACCTAGGCAATACGACCTGATCAAGAAACCTAAAACTTTCACAGTGCAGGTCAAAGTGAGACAATTCCGTCATGAACCATATGATTTCGATGACCTTTTTGAGACAACCATAGATTATCAACAAGTAGAGAAATTAGCTGAAGCTCGCTTGAGCCTAGTGGATCTAGAGAAATTCAAAGAATATAGGAACAACAGGTTGGAAAATATCCCCCTTGGCATACTAAGTATTTCGCAACCAATTCTACATCAAGAATTGGTTTCAGATCAAGTCCAAAAAGAACCTGAGGTCAAGAAGGAAAATAGAAAAAGTACATCATCAACACAACATACTAATGAATCATTCTCTACCAACGATTTGGATAAAGTATGGGAATAGTTTGATAAGATTTTCAATACAGCCTTGTGGGAAGCTCAAACCGCAAATCCTATAGAAATCCTTAAAACTCATAAGATTGTCTCAATTTGCAGGGGCATATGCTACAACTATTGTTGATCAATCCTTAGAAGTACAACTTCTCATTAGGGAAATGGTTGATAAAATTTTCAATTAGAACAGGTATTACCAAATGAAAGACAATGTATCGGTGAAGAATGCAAGGTATAGGTAACAAAGATGTAGAAGATGTTTGATGAGATGAAGCTTCAACATGAAGAAGACATCAAAAGCAAGGATGATCAATTACAAGAAATTCAACTTAGGATTGATCAACTCAAAGATAATCCTAAGCTTGAAGAATTCAAGAAGGAAGCAGTAGAACTCAACACTCTCCTTCCTCAACAATGGGTTGCATTTTTCCAAAAGATGACAACAATCAATGATCTATGTAAGACAAGTGATTCACTAATGAATCAGCTGTCTGATATGAGGACATATTGTGATGACATAGAAGAAAATATTTCTAACTATATTACCTGACATGACAGTGAAGAAGGCATAGCAACCAATCCTCCAAGGATTTAGGACACACAAAACGAAATCCTTTTTCTAGATTGGGATATGAGAATGAAACAAGCAAAGGCAGCCATCTTTAATGCAAGTTATATCATAAATAATATCATATAGACCACTTGCAAGAACCTTTTCAATGCCAATTTGATTCAAGAATGCCCCGTAGATGCATTTCCTGATGTCAAGGTACTACTAAAGAATTAGCAGCATTGGTCCAAGACAAAGGTGGATAACATAAACAAGTTATCTAAGTTAAACTTTGAATACTATTGGAAACACTTAGTTAAACCACATAGCCAATGTCTTATGTTACAGTATTTGACAAATATTATTGTCCACATGCTGCCAGCACTCTCCTATGCAATTTATGCATGCCAAATGCAATTAAACCCGGTTCATCCTCCAAAATTAAAGCCCATAATGGATATTTATGAACTCAAGCAACAAATGAAAGGAAAAAAGGCTTCTTATTCTATATGATTTGTTCAAACAGACTCTATTTTTATCTTTTGGTTTTATATTAAGGAGTGTTCTTCGAACCTCCTCAATATTTTAAGTATTTGTTATTTTTATAATTAATATTTTATTTATAAATATCCCTTTCATGTATTTAGAAAGGGGTTCTAAATTGTTGTAAGGAGACTTAAGAGACTCGCACTATTGTATCTTTCAAGTATCTTAATAGGAAGGAGGAACCAATACTGTTTTCTTTCCATGAGCAGAGAATTGATCTATCAAGTACTATGATCCTTATTTTATTG
This sequence comes from Pinus taeda, assembly GCA_000404065.3. Classification (NCBI taxonomy): domain Eukaryota; kingdom Viridiplantae; phylum Streptophyta; class Pinopsida; order Pinales; family Pinaceae; genus Pinus; species Pinus taeda. Next base: position 227,040 of record APFE031302419.1, read on the forward strand.
TTGTGTTTATATTTGATGACAGTCACACATTTTTATTTATTGTTTTGATGTGTATGATCTTATATACTGTTGAATAGTTATTCACTATTGAAGAGTATGAAGTTGTTATTCTTGAATGCATTGTAGAAACAATGAAATATTATATGTGATATGTTTTAAAACAATTAATTCAATTAACTATTTAATCAAATTAATTATATTTCTTGTATTTATTTCTTGAAATTCTATATGATCTATATATTGTTTACAACATTAGAGAACCTTTTAAATCACATGATAAGGATAAGTTTAATCCTAGAAAATAGATAGTTAGATACTGTTTGTATTACTTTTGTCTCCATCCACTGCATCCATTTTACTTGTGATTACACTCCAAATCCCATCATGTATACTTAAAGGGAAACTGGTTCCTTCATCGCCAGTTGGAGCCACTATTCCAAATGGATATGGAATGGTTTTCAAGTTCCCGACTGGGTGGCTATCCATGATGTTGAGGTAGTGACATTCTAGGCCTTCAACAAGCCTTTAGACTCATGTCCACAAGGTTTTCCCTTTGCTAAATTTTTGACCCCCTTTCCTTTAATTTCTTCTAGCTACCGCGTGCTTAGCCAAATATCATAGCTTGGCAAATCAGGAACTTAAACCGAACATGCTTCATGAAACAATGAACACCAATTTATGATTGGACCCACTTATACCTTAACCCCCAGGACTTAGGTGGAAATTATACGATAGGAGCCAAGGAAGAGGGGCTGACTCTTTCAAATATTACATTATAAATGGTTGTACTACCTAAGGCATGGGACCGAAATATGTAGATGCCTGGGCCCATTTGAAATCTCACAACTCAGAGATTGGAGGATTCATGAAGCTATATTTGATGCATCCTCCCAAAACTTGTGATTTTTAATATGCAACTTCCCCTTGACTTCGGTTCTTTAGGCCATTTGTGACTATGGGCTAGTCCCAACATCAATGCCCCCCAATTAGAATTTTCAGGTGATCACTTCATTCAAAATTATGATAAGCCTTAACCTACGATTTGTGATTGTCGATGTGACACCATCCCCTACATCGTGGCGCTTCCTGATTGGTGACATGTGTCACCCATATATGCCCCCATAGGACCCACAAAAATGCCAAATGTGCATGCCACGTGTCCCTTATCAAAACCGACCATGTGCTGCCAAGTGTCATGTATCAAATCCAATGATGTTCAGCCATGTGGCCCCCTTGAGGAGAGAGAAAAGGTCATGTCTCTTCTAGTTTTGTGACTAATTTCCTTTGTTAAATGTTTTTGGCCCTTTCCAGAATTTTAACACTAAAGGCTCAAATCCGAGTGGATTTAATCGCAATCAAAAATTTAAGTGACATCGCAACTTTGAAAGGGTCTCAACTGTGTGATAATTGATTGCGACACACTGATTTCTTAATGCTCTGATGCCTTCGACCTCCAATATGCAGGATCGCCAATTAGTGGGATCATTAATCGCATATCGCTGGAACCTCCGATATGCCACGCTGCCTAATTCTTCAATTTCTGATATGCCAGGTTTTCTAATATGTCAGAACTCTTACCCTTAGGCATTTTCTTCTTGTTATTTGGTCTTAAAAGGACCACTTCAATCTGCTCCAACCTTTGATTCTTGGATTCGTTTGAGGAGTTCCATATACCGTTAAAAGTATAATTCTAAGAACCATCGATTGGAGGGGGTCTGATTTAGCTTTGAGGGCTTCTACAACTTGAGAGATGGCTGAAAATGCTCCTGTTATTTTGTAATTTGGTTAGCTAAAAGAAATTTTTCAGTGAGTGACAACATTGTCTCTAGCCAAGGATAGTGACTTGCTGGCAAGGTGTTGAGAACCTGCAAACCAGTAACCTTTACCATTGGGTATGGAATCAAAACTTACAATGCACTTATACAATTCGAAAATCTCCATGAAACTATATTCACAAGGAGTCCTTTCCTCATCAAACAAAAATGCAGAAAAATAAATTCTATCAATTGGAAAATAAATGCTCAATTACTGAGATTATCTACATACAACTCCTACTTATATCATAGCCATCAATTCACCTAAGTGATTTCATCCTTCTAATGGTACTAGGTCAGCATTTGGGTGTTGGACCTAGTGCCTATGTACTGCTAAAATTTACAATCAATACTAGCTTACCCCCTAAAAAATCATTGGACAAAATTTTTGATATGTTCACCCAACTTGGTAGTTGATGCTCGGGTCTTTTAATATCCTCATTGAGCCTTTTAATGGGGATGTGTTCTTGAAAATCAGCGGCTAGCATGTGCATGCACCCCATAAGAGCTTTAGACAAAAGGTTTGACACATACCTTGGAATAGATGTATATTGTTGGAGGCCAAAGAAAGATAGCATGTAGTTAGCTACTGGATCATTAAACTGACAAGGAAAATTGGTAGGTGACTCCCTTTCTTGAACAATTTTGATGGAGGAATATTTCTGCAATAAGTAGCCATATAATTATCTTGACTTTTTGACATTGAGTTCTGTTAGAAAATTATATATTACGGAGCAATGGAACACATAAAATATTGCAGAAATATAAACACAGAAAATGCACAAAACAAGAGAGACACAGATATACGTGGTTCACCCAGTTTGGGCTACGTCCACCTCGAACAGCCAGTCCTTCCTTTCTATTATCCAGCAAAAATGAAGAGACACAACCTACAGCAAGTCCGCTGTAATATCCTCT
>APFE031302419.1:234754-253010 GCA_000404065.3 Pinus taeda
GTGTACAAAACTTCCTGGGGTATACATCCGGCTGAAACAAAGACCTCTGAACAATCATGCTCCACACACAACAAGTTCTTCTTGAAAAATTTGTCGTCAGAAGCCCTCTTCCCACTTGCTTGTAAGCAAGTCCCTTTGACGATCTGTGACAATCTCATCTTCCTGTGAATCATATGATTCATGAATTGGAGGAGGTTCTTGAACTTGTTGTCCATTCAAAGGATGTAGGTCATAAATTAGATCATCTTTTTTGACCTCATGGTGGGACTCCTCTTCTTGAATAGCTTCCCATGACTAGGATTGTTGTGGCTCTACATCACTATACTCTCCACCAAAGTCATATACATCATAAGAAGTAGAATCATCAACCTCGGTTGAGTGAAATATCATAGGGTTTATTTGCAGCTCTATTATGTCTCCTTCTTCTCTTTCTTGATCATTGGGTGACGCTTGTTGATGTTAGTATATTTTTTCTTGGAGAAGAGACCCACAAGTATCTTCAGCAAGGTCATTAAGCTCAAGAATATCTTTATCATCGAAATATGCATAACAATATTCAAATACATAATCCAATGGATATAAACTTTAGCAATAATGATTGAATTCCAATGAAACATCTTTAAGGAATATATGCTTCCATGAGGTATTCTTATACACCAAATTCTAAAATCATCTTCTAAAGAGTATATGAACAATTTCATTTGCACATCTTCAAAAATAATACCCTTTTATTCCATGCATTCATGAAAATTATTAAGGTGTCAATCTGACCTTCTATTTGTGTTTCCACTGAATCTAGGCAAATATGTATTCCATTCATGAAATGAAGGGACATGATTGGGATAACCAGCAATAGAAGAAAAATCCAGTGGGGAAAATCTGTTGGCCAACAATGCAGGAAGGTCCATTTTGAAAACCTCCCTCGGTGATTGTTCTTGAGTACAAAGGTAGGGAAATTTTCAGCTGCTTTAGCATCAAAGCGAGTATAAGGATACTTGAAAGCCAAGATGGTAAAATATAGATATATACAATGCAGACACCAAGGTATTTATAACAAAATTCAGAGAGTGGAGTCACCAAGGTGAAATATCTTCAACCCACACTTCCCTTGCTCACCTAATAGAGGGAATGTAAAGATTTGTTGTACCTGGGGAAAAGTATTTCACAGTTCAGTCCTCGACAATGACACTAAAAAGATGTTCTCATTTTTTCTAGCACCTGAAGCACAAGTGCTTCAGGAGATATGAAACCTTCCTAGAAATAGCCTTTGGGTTAATTGTAGATGAGTGCCTAAGACATCTTAGAGAGAGGAGTGCATGGAAGATTATCAGTGAGTTGTTTCTGTTGCATTCCAATTATCACATAGTTGAGAAAGATAATAAAGGGGGCTTGGTTCAATAGTATTTCATTAAAGTAGACTCAAACAAATACATGGATCTGAATGTAGAAGGGGTAGATCAGTTTAATCTAAAAGAGGAATGTCTTGTTCTAGTGGCAGACACACAAAAATGTGCAACTTAATATTAAAGTTATAGTAAAAGTGTAGAGGAGGAGAGAAAGGAAGAAATATGTTGCATAGGGCTGGGAATAATACACAATCCTAAGCAACAATATTCTGATAGAAGGATGGAAGACCGAAGAGATGGAATGGCAAGAATTGCGGACCACAAATTAAGGCTTCTTGCTTTATACCTCACAGATACACTTATCACTAACCAACATAAGAAAATATGTGCTCTTGAAGCTACATAAGTAAATCTTTAATTAATACAGGTATTGTTACTACTTAACAACATACATATAACCATGAGAGAATGAGACTGACAATTTCATTGCACTATTTTACTAGAAGAGAAACATACATGAAATGAAATACAAAGAAGAAAACATACTGCTCACTTCTCTAATAGGAATCAACATAATAGTTTCATTAATCCTTGAAGATTCCAAACCACCAGTCCAATTACATTCAAAAATGCCTCACTCAAGTCCCTCGTGAATAAACAATTAGAACAAAAAGTGGAATCAAAGAATTCAGACCCCTCGAGTGTAGAATCTTGGAACCTATTTTAAGTCTTTTTGCCCTATATTTATAAGGAGAGGGGAGTCTATGGAAAACAACTACAAAATATCCCAGATCAAGCTCGAGTTGTCTGATAGACTAGTTGTCTCAACATGGAAAGGTTGTTGTCCAAAATGATTTGATTTAGATTTGATTCCATTCTTGAAAATATAGAAATTACAAAATAAACAGAAATAACGAAAACTGAAAGATGGTGGGGAAAATATCTCTCTACCACCCTATGATGGCCTTTTGTAAAACCACATCTCTTCCTTCATGCACCTTCCCTATTGCTCAGTTGTTTCCTGTTGCTTTTGCCTTAACTGTCTGGCTTCACCACTCTCTAGAGTTGGTAGCGATCAATTGTGTTGGCTTGTCATAGAGAAGAAGTGGAGTTCAACCTGGAAATCCTTTGTTATTTGACTAAGTGGGGCTCCATGTTGAGCCATTACATCCTCATGAGCCCCCATACCTTCATTCACTCACTACAAACGTGTGTGTAGTGTAGTCAAATTCATTTCCCCTACTAGTGTTGACCCTGGTTTCTTGTTACAAAGGGGTCCATAGGGTTAGCCCATGCCAATTTCCAACTGCTCCATGTCTTCCTTCAATTCCTTAGTAGCTACTGACCCATACACCTTCAAATATATGTACCATTTTATCGGAATGTAACACACCTCATAAAATAACCACAGTTTAATACCAAGGATTCTCCAGTATGGGCACTTAACATTGCAAAACATTGTGAAACAACAAGTTTTGATCCCTTTAGGCCCCTTTGGATTTGATCCCTTTCAATACTTTTTCATCATATGGCTAGGGGCTATGACCGGGTGCTTAGCTCTAAGGCACTATAGCCTTTAGACTCATGTTTGGGTACCTTTCTCCTTTGTTAAATGTTTCGACACTTTTCCCTTTAATTTTTTCTAGTGACCGCATGCTTAGCCAAATATCAGAGCTCAAAAAATTGAAACCTCAAACAAAAAGGCTTCATGGAACAATGAGCTCCAATTTATGATTGAGCCCACTTCTACCTTAGCCCCCAGGGCTTAGGTGGAAATTATATGATAGGCACCTCGGAAGAGGGGTTGATTCTTTGGAATATTACATTATAAACAATCTTGCTGCCTAAGGCATGGGACCAGAATACATACACACATGGGCCTATTTGAATTATCACAACTCATAAATCAATAGTTTCATGATGCTATATCTAGTTCACCTCCCAAAATTTTTGATTTCCCATTGCCTTCGGTTCTTCAACCAATTTATGATTGTGAGCCAGTGCCAACATCTAAGCCCCGTCAATTGCCATTTTTAAGTAATTAATTCATTACAAAGTGTCGATAAGCCTGAACCTTTAATTTGCAATTGTCGATGTGATGTCATCCCCTACCACATGGCACTTCTTGATTGGTGACACATGTCACGCATATATTCCCACATAAGACCCTTGAAAATGATAGATTTGCATGCCACGTGTCCCTCATTAGAACCGATCATTTGCTTCCAAGTGTCATGTATCAGATCCAATGATGTTCAGCCATGTGGCCCCCTCGAGGAGAGAGAAAATGTCAACCCTCTTCTGGTTTTCTAACTCATTTCCTTTGTTAAATGGTTTCGGGCCTTTCCAGTGTTTTAACACTAAAGGATAAAACCCTAGTAGATTTAATTGCATTCAAAAATTTATGTGATAACGCAACTTTGAAAGGGTGTCCTCTCTGTGCTCATCGATTGTGATGAGCCAATCTCTTAATTCTCTAATTCCTTGGACTTCTGATATGCAGGATTATTGATTAGCGGGATTTCTAATCACATATCACTAGAACCTTCGACATGCCACGCTACTTGATTCTCCAATTGCCGATATGCCAGAACTTTTGATATGTCAAAGCTCTTACCCTTCGACATTTTCTTCTTATTCTCTGGTTTTCAAAGGACCACTTCAATCTGCTCCAACTTTTGATTTCGGGGTCCATTTGAGGAGTACAATATACCATTTCAAAGCTAATTCTGAGCAATATCCATTGGAGGGGGTTTGTTTTAGCTTTTAGGGATTTTGTGGATTGGGATATGGCTGTAAATTCTTTCGTTCTTTTGTAGTTTATTCAATTGAAAACATATTTTGTAGTGAGTGACAACAATGTCAAAAAATATTTTCTCAGTGAGATAAGCATATCCTCAAGCTTATGTCCATGTAGCTCATCCTATTTCCCAAATAAATTGTTCAAAATATTCTATAAATTACTAGGTGAGGAAGAATATTCTACATGGAAAATAAGATATAAAAAGATAAACAAGCAAAGAAACACATATGCAACATCCATTCTATTGAAATGGTGTTCCTTATTTGTCACTAAATTAGGCTCTGGTTCAATTTTTGTTGTAATTCTATAAATACCCTTATTTCTTAGTAGAAGTTTAATCTTGGGCTTCCATTAAAATTAGTTGAATAGAGTAAGGATCAGTGATATGGTTACCTTCTCCATTCCTAATGTGCACTTCAATCCAATGCCACCTACAATAAATAGCATGTGCTTCTTCATACAAATTCCTCTTGTGATTTAATATTATTTTAGGTTTTTATCACAAGCACACATGAATCTACTTTTGGATATGTATATATATATATATATTATTATATATATATATATTATATAATATATATATATTTATATATATATATTATATTATATATAATATATATAGTATAGATATATATCGAGATATTGATAGATATTATATTTCCTACAAGCTTGAGATAATTTAGAAACAAGAGAGAAAATAATAGATTAATTCAAACAATAGAGTCTAGATAGATAAAATAGAACAAGAGAATGAGGATATCAACCTTACTTCATGTCATTACATTCAACACAATGAATACATACTTATAACTCTATAGGATAGAGGATAAATGCACTCTAGATTGGGGTTCCTTAATGCATGAACAAAAAGCAAAAGGAAATTGGCTTAACTAGCCTAAAAATGAAGCTATCTAGTAAACGAATGTAGCTCAGCTCAATAATAGAGTTGACTAAGTGAAGAACCAACCATAAATAGGTGAAAATTGTTGAAGAAATAAGTTAGACATAAAACACTCAACTCAAAAAATATAACTAAACTAAAAAATTGGGACTAAATTGTTGGAGACAAGGGTTCTAAGAATAAAAAGGATAAGATGAGGTAAGTGTGCTCTAGGTTCCATGTCACAACCATGTCACTCCTTAGTAACTACCAGACGTTTCCATATATGCCGACACCTCCTAAAAATAAACATGCTAAAACTAGAAACTAATATAATCAGCATTTCCCTCAAACAATAGCTTATGTGTATGTACTTTGAGAGTAACATCTAACTATAGACATCAAATCAGCATAAGGAAACCATCAAATTTGAGGGAGGAGTCATCGTTTATCTAACATTAGTATCTAAAGGATAATTTCAACAATATAAGTGACTTCAATAACTTTTACCATTATAAACCCCTTGGAGTGTAATATATAGCTCCTTATTAGCCAACTCAAAAAGAAAATGAAAGGAGTTCTTCGCTACCATGGGTAGAATGAAACCTACTTTCCACAACATCAAAATATTTCTAAACCTAAGGCATGAAACAAAACATATAAATTATGGAAGTATATTAATATAAATTAAGATCCCAATTGCATAAATAAATAAATTTGTAAATGAATTAATTGAAAGGCTCAAATTAGAAAACGGATAGGAGAAATGAAGCAAGTAGGTTAATACTCAGGGAGCTAATGTATATACATGATCATATGTTGCCACAAGTACCATCATGTGAATATGGTAAAGTCATGCAAACAATTCAAATTGGTGAATGAGAGTTACCTCATACACACCTATTACAAGTACCATTAGGTGCATATGGTAAGTCATGAGAATAATGCAATTGGTGAATGCAAATCAACTCATACAAACCCATTCTATGCATATATCCATCAAAAATTATAACAAGGACTAGGAATAGCATTGGGTAAGGAAATTAAATCTCATCCAATGGTAGTTCGCATGATGTGACACTATTTTCAACCACCAACTCAAATAATGGGTGGATTAGTCTTGGGTAACCACCAACTCAAATAATGGGTGGAGTAGCCTTGGGTAAAGAAATTAAGTCTCATTCCATACTAGTTTGCATCGCATGACACTGTTTTCAACCACCAACTCAAGTAATATGTATGATAAAAAAAAAATGGTTTCGAAGGTGGCTCCAACTATGGGAAATGAGGAATAACTTTTAAGGATGGTGAATGAGAATGACCCCGCACAAGTCCATTCTATGGATAGATCCATCAAAATATATAACAAGGACTAGGAGTAGCCTTAAGTAAGGAAATTAAGGCTCATCTTGTGGTACTTTTCATGATGTGACATTATTTTCAACCATCAACTCAGTCAATGAGTATGGTCAAGCAAAAATGGTTTCTACCATGGATCCAACTATCAAAATATAGGAATAAATTTTAATTACGGGAAAAAGTATGCTCATGCAAGATACCAAGAAAAGGGTCTCCTGGGAAAGGTGAAAAACATGAGAGCAAGGAAAATTTCCATGCTAAATAAAGGCCTCACCTTACACCCCTGAAGGTTATGGAATGATATCTCATTTCTCAAGGTTATAGGTAAATGCCATTTTATATTCACCTTACACTCATCAAGGTTATGGAATAAAATATCATTCCTCAAGATTATAGGTAAATGCCATCATATATTCTAGTTCACAAGGTTTTCCTTTCCAACTCCCTTTTAATCACACATTAGTTAATATTTAGTTTCAAAATATTAATACATAATGAAAGAATAAAACATTTGCTAACATCACATTTGTTATATATTTGACCAGAAACTATATGATAATAGAAATAAATTCAAGAAATAACAAGATCTGAATGTAGATAGAAATTCTTCACTTTATTGATCAAACCCTTAAGGTAGGGCAACACCATACATTCACTCCTTAAGGAAGGAGAACACTCCACAAGCCATATGCATATTCATACAATGATCCTTGACATCTCTCAATGAGGAGTCTCTAGCCTCTATATAGGCCTCATACATACAATACCATGGGTCATTACCATGGTTCCCTCAATACCTTCTATCTAATACAATGGGCTTATTACATTATTGCTAACTTCTTGTGGTCCCTTACATGATACGGGTTAACCACCTTATTTATTACTATGGCCCATCCCAGTATTACATTATTCCCTTGGGTACCTCCCTATGTACCCCCTATTATCCCCCCTAGGTATACTACATGTTATAATAGGGGGTAATACCTGGGGGGATAACAGGGGGTACAGAGGGAGGTATCCAAGGGAATAATGTAATAATGGGATGGGCCATAGTAATAAATAAGGTGTTTAACCCGTATCATGTAAGGGACCACAAGTAGTTCGCAATAATGTAATAAGCCCATGGTATTAGATAGATGGTATTGAGGGAACCATGGTAATGACCCATGGTATTGTACGTATGAGGCCTATATAGACGCTAGAGACTCCCCATTGAGAGATGTCAAGGATTATTGTATGAACATGCATATGGCTTGTCGAGTGTTCTCCTTCCTTAAGGAGTGAATGTATGGTCTTGCCCTACCTTAAGGGTTTTGATTAATAAAGTGAAGCATTTCTATATTCAGATCTTGTTATTTCTTGGGTATATATATATTTCTCATATATTTTTTGACTTGTTATATAACAACATTTAAAGTACATACAAACGTGTTTAAGGTTTTTCTAGGTTTTTCAACGTAATACTATTTAAACTTTTCTAGAAATAAAGTTATAAAATTACCATAACTTGCAAGAATGATAGCATAAAATAAGTGCATTTGTAAATTGTTTCTCAAATCTATAGAATAAAAGAATTTTCCAAAGATGGGTATGTCAATAATGACTACATTATATCATCATATTTATTCAAACCTACTACCATGTGCTTAATTGACAAAATTGCATTGAACTCACTCATATCCATAATATAGATATTCCCGTAAGATCTAATTATACTAAAACCAAGTTGATACGTTATAATTAAAGGCATGACATTGATGAAAACCTTAAAGTACAACAAGTTGTTGTGTAAAACCCAATAATTTATCATTAATAACATGTAGGATGGAGGATTTCCACTATTTTATCATTCTTCATTTATATTTTATAAAACTTCTAGAGCTTCTTGGGTACGGCCATGCTCAGGGCCATCCTCAGCAATATTGAAGCTACACATTCATCGTACTTCATCATGTAAACTATTAATATTCAATATTTCCATAAAGGGGCAACCACATTTGAGTAGTAAAAATTTTTGTAAATCAATGTTGCTATCACATTGTCATCTCCTTGGTATAGTAAAAGTTGGTCTTTTCATAGTATGAGTTGGTTGGGCATCTCTAGGATGATTTAGCACAAAAGTACTTAGGCTGATTTGTATTGGTTTTTAATTGGTATAGTTCTGTATAGAACTACTAGTGGTGGGATTTCTAGGAGGTTGATGTTGGGTTTTTTTGTACTTTAGTTTATAGGTCATCCAACTCTTCTCTTGAATTCTTCTTTTAATATCCTCTTTGATAGGTCAACCACTGCCATATTAATATTCTTCACTAGATTAGTTATAACAATTTTTTTCATATCCTCCAAGTAATTCACTTCATCATTTTTTTCACTATTATTCTTTCAAGGGATAGTTTTGGCTTCTTGTGTCATTTTTCAAGTGTTTCAACTATGTGGAAAAACACAAAAACTACATCAAAATAATTCCTTGATCATAAATGTTGTTGGCCTATAGTGCATTTAAGACTCTCTAATGTTGGTTTTGGTTCACCTTGTTGACATTTCTTAAAGCTATCCCAACAACCATTGTTTATTTAATATTTGGGTTATTCGTCCTACCTCTCTAGTAGGACTATCTTATTTTGCACAACTTCATTTTTTATATTGGAGTACTCAAGTTTGTTTAACAAAATTATCTCCTCTTATATTCATAACATTTTATAAGAAAATGATCATTTAATTCTTCAATGTGTTGGTTAACAACTTTCTTCTTGGCCTCACTTCTATGTAACCGCCCCACCGCACATTTACCCATTTTTACAAGCCCAATAGTTAAATGTGAAATGGAGTCCTACTATGACATGACCCAACCTCCTAGCTACAGTTAATGAAGTGGGGCCTACAATTCAGACTTATTGACCACAAAATGGCATCGTACAATGACTACAAATCACCCAATACTTGAGGAAACACCCCAGGTGGTCAACCCCAGAGTTGTTACTTCGTTTCAGTGACCTAGACACCCAAATGAAACCTTGACACTTTCTGCATGTGGTTGAAGGCCTCCAACCACACTCAAAAGCCTTTCTCCATGTGATTGTGACCTAAACTACTCATTTCAGTGCATGCAGTCCTGAGATCTAAGCCAAACTTCGAGGACAACCTATAAACCACTACCCAAAACTTTATGATACTTTCCAAAATAATAGATGGCATCAATAAAATTCTAACCATAAAAATATTGAATAAGGACTTGACTTGACCATGTATAACCAAGATAGCCATCTAGTCAAACATGTGGTGAACATGTAATATATAGGTCATGAATGCATATTTGAACACAAGATTCTGAAACTTATCTAAGATTCACCAAGAAGTTCTATTGCCCTCTCGTTATAGCTACAACAAAATTTATTAGCCCATGCATTTATCAACCATTAATCAAAATAATCAAAACATTACTAGAGTCATACCTAGAACATGTTATGGAACCATGATTATAACGAACATATAACTAAAATATTAACCATGATAGAACAACCATCAAATCCACATAAAAACAAGTGCAGGTACTCATCAATCAAAATGAGAAAATATATCTTATTAACATATGCAACAACCAACCAAGTCATGGACTTCCACATACCACCTGACCATAAATTGGGTTGAACCAAATCTTTCTTTCAACTAATCAACCCTGTGACATAATCCAAGCATGAATGTGGGAGCTCAAGATATAAACGACCAGGGATTCCTGAAGATTAAACCACCTCAACCCTTATGTTACTGTGATCTTGCCAAAACTGGTCAAGAGATCACAATGCCCAAAACAAACTTGGATTCCTTGGAGTTTATTCACCAATACCTTGAGGAATTTTCCTATCCCTACACACCTATCAAGGCCTTCGTAAGGATTAAACCACCTCCACCCTCAACCCTTGGTAATTTTCCTGAGACCACCTGACCCGGTTCCAAAGCCTTCTAGAAATCCAAAGCCCAAGTAGAAAAGAATCCCGTCACAACATGGCTATCTAGAAATGGAAAGGCAAGGCTAAAACCAATGTTACACCCAGAAAAAAACCATGTCAATGACAACACAAGAACCAAATATACAAATTCATGTACCATGCATTTAAAAACTAGCTAGGAAATCACACCTGCAACCTGAAACTTGCAAATCCTCCTACTGAAGCTTCTTGATCCAACCTTCCTTATTTATCATTTGCTTTCATTGCTTGCTTTCCTACTTTCTCCTCCTAGTTATCTTCTCTCTTTCTCACTTGATCTGAGCTAAAAATGACAAAAATATGTGAACTTATCCTCAAAATCATTTTTATTATTGAGACTTCTATTTCCTTCATTTTTCCTCCACATGCAAATCAGTGACCCTCCATCTCCCTTTTCTCCTAATTTCCTTTATTTTCATAAAAAAATGTCAATTAATTCCTTTTGTCCTTCGATAATTCCTTTCCCAATTTCCTTAGTGATAATAAATGAAAAGTGACACCCACAAGAGTGTTTTTCCCAACATTCAACTTGGAATACATGTCGCATGACCTTGGTATTATTTTTCATTTATTAACTTTATTATGTGAACTTTTAACTTGGGGTTGTTAGAAACCAATCCCCCTTGGGGGAAGACTTTCCTCAATGCTTTATGACACCTATAACCATCAAAACTATTGAAAACCAAAATGTACTATGTATGGAGCTTTATAACTTAGCTCGATGTAGTATTTACAATGAACAACCTGTTGGAAACAAGAACAAACATATCAATCATACCGCTTATTGGAGCTTTATAACATAACTCATTGAAGTATTTATAGTAACAACCATACATAGATATGTACATATACCAAGATTCCTTTACCTCAACTATCAAATAATGAAGGATACATAGCTTGCATCTGATTTGCCATCTCCCATGTAGCTTCATCTGGCCCAAAGTCTTTCCACTACACTTTAACTTGCTTGATTGCTTGATTTTAGAGCATCAGTTGTTTCCATTGCATACATGGTTCACCCAATTTTGGCTACATCCATGGAGAAACAATGAGTCCTTCTTTTTCTATTATCCATCAAAATGAAGATATACAACCTATAGTAGATCCATTCTAATTTCCTCTTCACTATCACACATTCTCATCTCCCTTTCTCGGTAAGAATACACATATACACAACCAAAATACAACTACCCCATATAAATTGAGGGGTTTCCTTCTAGGGAAAAAACCCTAAATTAAACACAAGTTCTATTGTCAGAACATCCGCCTAAAGAATGGCCCATATTGACTATGAAATTACAACATTTTACAAGGAAATTTTACATCTATTTTTAGCTTCGAGGGCATTTCCCTGAATCATTGCGGGGACCCACTGGACCCCGGACCCCCATAGGGGGGACAATTCCAGGCCCCCGCATGGAGGGGTGCATAATCTTCCAGGGGTGTACATCTGACTGAAACAAAGACCTCTGAATCAGGAAGATAATAAGGCTCCACACCCAACATCAATCATATGATCAGTATCCTTCGCACATTTTTTAAGAAATTAAACATGGAAAATGTCATGGGATTTCATATTTGGTTGCATTCCAAGTTTGTAAGCCACTGGTCCAATCCTCTTAAGGATCTCAAAAAGTCCGCAATATTTAGGTTCTGACTTGGCACATGACCCAATACTCAAACAACTCTTCTTGGGCTTGATGCCCAAGTACACATGCTCCCCAACCTGAAACTCATTAAACACCCTATGTTGATCTGCATAACTCTTATTCCTGTCCTAGGCTACCTTTATATTCTTCTTGATAACCTACATTTCATGTTCCATGTTTGTCAACATGTCTAGTCCAACCAATACCCCTTTCACTGGATCACTCCAACTAATAAGAGTATTATAACTCCACCCATAAAGTGCCTCGAACAGAATCATCCTTAAGGACTCTTCATACCCATTATTGTATGAAAATTCTACTAGTGGAAGATATTCTTCTCACTTCCATTGATGGTGCATAACATACATCCTTGACATGTCCTGCAAAGTCTTGTTAACTCTCTCTCTATCTGTCCATCTGTCTGCAGATGATAAGTTGTACTAAAGGCCAACTATATCCACAAACTTGGAAAAACCTCCTTCCAAAACCTATAAGTGAACTTTGCATCTCTATCAGATACAATATCCTTAGGAATACCATGCAATCTCACTATCTCCCTAACAGAGACCTGAGCTACCTCATTAGTTGAATTTGTAGACTTGACTAGAACGAAGTGAGCTACCATAGTCAACCTTTCAACCACAACCATGATGGAATCATTTTTTCTAGATGTCCTTTGAGAAATTGTGATAAAATACATGGAAATGGCCTCCCATTTCCATTTCAAAATTGGAATCAGCTGCAATAATCCACCTAGATTCTTTCACTTTTCTTTTACCTATTGACAATCCAAACATCTTGTAACAAACTTAGCCACCTATTTCTTCAAGTTTGGCCAATGATAGAATTTATTAATTTTTGATAATGTCCTCTGATATCCCAAATGACCTAAATACAACTTAGCATGAAATTCCCTCAAGATAAGATTCTTGAGCTCATCATTGTTCGGCACATAGATCGTGTCCCTAAATCTCACTAAACCATCTACTATGATATGAGAATCCATATCTTGTTCACTTGAACATTATTATTGTAACTTGTACTTAAGTTGTTGGTACCTATCATCGTGTTGTTGTTCTTAGAATATCTGCTCTTGTAAATTTGTCCCATATACACTTGCAGTTTACCTGCACTCTTTTGCTAAGAGCATATGCAACCCTATTCTCCTTACCCTTGATGTACGTAATCTCAAATTCAAAATCAATAAGTGTGTCCAACCATATAAGTTGCCTGACATTCAAATTAGGTTGGTTAAATAAGTATCTCAACCCACTATGACCACTAATCAACACAAACCTCCTGCCAAGAGGATAGTGCCTTCACATATTCAATGCATGAACAATCTTTTCTAACTCAAGATCATGTGTCACACATTTCTTCTCGTTCTCATTCAGTTTCATTGACTCGTAGCATACCACTTGTCCTTCTTGTATTGGGGCTCCACCAAGTCCTCCCTTGAAATAATTTGCACACACCATGAACTATTTATATGGATTTGAAATATTTAGAACTGGAGCATTTGTAAGTAACTTCTTCAACTACTAAAAACATGGTGCCATGCTTCTGTCCATTAAAATTTGTTTCCTATCCTCCGCAAAGATGTAATAGGATAGGAAATCTATGAGAAGTTCCTGATGAACTGCCTATAATAACCTGCTAACCCCATGAATGATCTAACCTCATCCACATTCCTAGGAGCTTCCCATTCCATGATAGCTCTGATATTTTTTGAGTCCACTGATATGCCTTCCTTAGAAACAACATGTCCCAAGTAATGAACTTTTGTCTCAAAGAAACTGCACTTACTAAGATTGGCATACAATTGATGCTCTCTCAATAGTCATAACACTACTTCCAAGTGTTCTCCATTCTCTTCCTCATTGTTAGAATATATTAATGTGTCATCAATGAACTCTATCACAAACTTGTCCAGATAAGGACATAACACACTATTCATCAAACACATTAAAGTAGTTGGAGCATTAGTTAAGCCAAAGGAACCACAAAAAACTCATAATTCCCATACTTGGTATCGAAATTAGACTTGTAAATGTTCTCTTCTTTGATGTGTGCCTGATCATATATTGATCTTAGACCAATCTTCTAGAATACTATTTCTCCCTTCAACTGATTAAATAAATAATCAATCGTCGGCAACGGATATCTGTTCTTGATGGTTACCTTTTTCAGTTGCCTGTAATCAACGCATAACCTGACAGTACCATCCTTCTTCTTCACAAAGAACACTAGTGAACCCCAAGGTGACATACTTGGAATAATGTATCCCTTGTTAAGAACTTCTTTCAACTGTAACTTCAATTCCGCTAATTCTAGAGTGCTCATCCTGTAAGGTGCCTTTGGTGTTGGTGTTTCCCTTGGTACCAACTCAATATATAAATCCACTTCCTCATGGGGTGAAAACTCTAAAATCTCTATGAGAAACACATCCTAAAATTGTTGCAAAACTAGATACCTCTTCAATACTTCTGCATCCTCAACATCATTACCTTTATCACTAGAAACATGCATAGAAAACAATACAAACCATTTCCTATAACTTTGTTTTTCCTACATAGTTGTAACCATTCTCACTAATGTAGGCTTTTACTTACCCTACAGGATTAACTCCTCTTCCTCATAATCTAACCACTCAGTAGACTTATCATAAAAATCCACCTTAGTCATGTGAAGGTACAACCAATCCATACCTAGAAGCATATTGTATGATCCCAATGGAAGTACATTTAGATGTGTTGATGTAGGAATACCATTCATCTCAAATGCACAAGCTCTTACCTAATAATGAACTCTCTTCTTAGTACCTGTAGCCAACTGCACCAACCAAGACTATGCATGCACTTCTTCTCTCAAGCCACACTTATCCACCAAGTCATGGTTAACATAACTGTAATTAGATCCAAGGTCAATCAAAATGGAAAAAGCTCAATCACAGAGCTTACCTTCCATTTCAATAATAAATGTCTGATGATCCTCCTGCTTGTTATCAAATGATGCATATATTCGAGGAATTCTTTGGCCCACATCCCCAATTGTCCATGACCCCTTAGCATTGCAAATATGAGTTATGCCACCCTAATACAATGGAAAATCCTTCTTGCGATGATATTTCCACAAATCCAACACTATAGTGATTCCCTTCCACTACCCTTATCTTGTTGCTCTCCAAGTTGAGACCCATTTTGTTGGGCATGGGATCCTCCAAAGGAATTTTTGGAGCTAAGAGCCCAAATTTTGGTCAAAAGATGTAAATCCGATGTAAAGACTCCACAATTTGTGGGTGTGTAGTGAGAAGTTGTAAATGAGTCATAGGGTTGTTCACCCTCAATTTTGTAATTTAGTTTTGGCTTTAGAGATCTACCCATGATCCACGGACCATGGGATTGTATAAATAGAGCGAGGCTCTAAGTTGTAAATCAATGAAGAATAGAATCTAATGATGATGAATTGAGTCTTGTCTAAGTGAAGTCGAGTCTTTAGGTCGTAGAGTAGGAGAATGCTCTGCAGCTAAGTGTACAAAGGCCTAGTAGTCTGTAGCTGAGTGCGCAGACCCCTGCAACTGAGTGCGCAGGGCAAGTTGAGTCTGTAACCACTGAAGCATTAATAAAGATAAGTTTTATACCATTGCTGTGTATTTATTTACTATTTTTTGCATTGAATGTATTGCGTATAAATTACATTTCTACTTTTTATATGATGCACAAACATATATGATTATGTTGATTAAGTAAATGTGAGATAAAGTATTTGTTTCCGTGAAGTTAACTAACATATGTAAGAGGATAAGTAAGATACGCATTGTAATTTGTGGAAATAGTGCAGATCGTTTTCATAGTAGCGTGAAAGCACCTCAGTCCCTGGTGAGGGCTGCACGAAGGCAGTTATAACATATCGCGAAGGCATCGCAGGTCAGCATAGTATGCAAAGTTACTTGTACGAAGGTACTCATAGTTGGACTAAATCGACCCCTCAGATTTCTCGAGAGTGTGGAAACTTGGTTCTAGCATCCCCCCATACAACTTTGGGTGAGACTTCAGTCCATGCACCATGGGCTAATGCCGAGAGGGCTAGTAGTGTAGGGACTTGTTTGGCTAATTAACTCTGAACCTAGGTCAAGCTCCATCAAGCAAACACATGTCCCTTCTCTACTCCATTAAAATTCTTGTAAGGAGCCACATTTTCCTTCTCACTTGCATCCTTAAGTCTTCTCCACTTCGGTGGCCACTTTCCTTTAGTCTTATCATTATCATTCCAACCTTATTTAGATTTATTATTACTCTCTGATTGCTCATAACAGTGCTTCAAATTTCCAATGACTTCTTACAGTCATCGACGTTCATCATATTCAATTTGATCCTTAAATGCTAATGGTAGTCCATTGATAAATATTTTAACTTTTTCCTTCTCATCCTTAAGATAAGTAACATACCTCAACAACCTGTTGTGCTATACAACAACCCTCCCATTTCAATTTTTTTTTAAATATTCTAAGATGATAAATAGGAAATAGGGTCCCTTTTGTTTGTCAAAAAAGAGATAAAACCTTTAAATAGGAATAGATTTCTTTATTTCTTGTTTTTTAAATAAAAAGTTCTTTACAATTTTTCTAAGAATCGCACATCGCAAATCACATTTGCTTAAGACCAAGGTTCATTTATCCAAAAATTTGTGATGTGATCTGAGTTGTCGCAAACTCCTTATCACAAAGGTTTTGAATATAAATTGAAAAACCATTCATTTACAAACATGCAATGTGATAAACCTATCGTATATCGCATATCACTGATTCCAAATGCATGTTTTTTACAATGATCCATTAAAAATTGCAATGCGATATATTTGTCGTATTCTATGTGCTGCCAAAATCAAAGGAAAATGGCCCAGTAAATACTTGTGATGCGACATACACTTATCGCATATCACAATTTTAGTGGAAACATGTAACACTCACCTCGGAACTTGCGATGTGATGTTAAATAGGTAATAAAGTGATTCAAAAAAGAAAATAACAAAGGGAAAACATGTTCTAAGCTATAAATTCACCAACTCTACATGCCAACTCATCATTTATCACAATCGTAGAGATTCAAAGGACTCTTAAGAACAATTTGTGTTACACTAAAATTTGTCACCATGACTATCTGCAGTTAATGTGGCTCCATCAATAGTCATATTATCCTCCTTGTCAAGTCTAATACCTCTGCTCTTCATGTCAAACTTCAAAAAAGAGAGAAAGTCACTAAAAACATGTTTATCTCTGGGTACGCAGGTTCTCCCTACCTTGCCTGCGTGTACGCATTCCAAACTCATTGTACCTGCGTACTTGTACGCTCTGTAAGCCAAAGGATGGGTGTGTACCCCTGTAAAGGTCAAAAGGCGTGAGTTTCATCTTTAAAAAGTTACTTGTGGTCACTTCTAGAGCCTTCTAGAAGAGTGTTTGACGTGTATTGAGTGCCTCCAGATGGTTCATGCATCCCTATGATAGAGGAACTTATCCCATCAAGAAAGGAGCTACTCCATCCAAAAGAGGGAGTATCCCATTGATGTTGGAATTGAATAACTTCCTCTAGAACACTATAAATACAGGCCTTGGGCCAGAAGAGGGGAGGTTAAAAGCTGAACATTCCAAAGGGTAGATGCTGCTGGAATTAGGACTTCCATTGTAAACTTGTGAGGAGAGATTACCATCCTTTCTTGTTGTCATATTGGAAGTGGGTGAGCTTGTCAAAGTAGAGGAAAACTCTTGCTGGACCCTGGGACTTGCACAACACCAAGGCTCAGGTTGTAATGGTTTCTTTTGTTTCCTATTAATACAAATAAGTCCATTCTTCTCAACAATTTGTTATTAATGAGTTGTTTCATATACTTTTTGGTCTATATGTTGAATATGTTTTATTTTATGGGATATTCAGGTGCTATGTAATCGTTTGATTGTTAGTGAATGCAGGTTTCGAAGTGAAGGAGGAGCTCATATGGATCGACGAGGCTAGACTACTACAACAGCGTTGGACTACAGGTAGGATCTAGAACACTTGGTTTCTCGTATGATAATGCATGTTTAGAGAAGGATTGCTCTTAATTGTCTTGTTTGTCACTAGAGAGTCTTAGACTCCTAGGGAGGTTAGTTTTGTCAGCAAAAATAACTCTTTCCGCATGACAAATTGGCCTACAATTTGTTTAAATATCATGGTGCCAATGGACAATGAATATTCTAT